>NMRB01003984.1:31015-47884 GCA_002633025.1 Notospermus geniculatus | reverse complement strand
GAGTGTGGAAGAAGAAAGAAAGAAGGATAGAAAAATGCTACCTAGTAATCTCAAGATGGTCCCTACATTGAGAAATGTAGGGACCATAATAATTGCCTGAGAGGATGCGTTTGGTAGCATTATCATGCTTGGACAATGAATGGCCACATCATGTGGGAGAACTAGTAGGCCACCATCTTTGTTGGAAAGGTCTATAACTAGGATATAAGCCTACCTTGGTTTAGAAACCCTTGTAACGGCTGGTTTCTCAGGTTCCTGTCTCGGTGCAACCTCCGCCTGATCAGCCATGCTGGCGATGTTCGGGGTCGACGTTGACCGCCGCATACCCGATCCCGATACCTTCTTTTCCCGCGGTTCGTCTTTCAGCTTAGCTGTATGGATACCTGAATCAGGACCACTCGTAGGAGGTTCCCAGTGCGTGGTCCCTGTGTTATGATCGATATAAAAATACTTGGACCTTTCAGCATCGTATCGTTTTTCCCAACCAGCCGGCAGAGATGGTCCGTCTGAGGCAGGTTTCTCGGTAGGTACTGGCTTGGTAGTTGGTTCTAGAAAATTTCATGATGATCCATTCATTAGTTCATGAGAAATTGGACTTTCCTGGTTTCTGTATTGGCACCCTGCTATTGTATTGTATTTTGTCCCTGATTTTGTATATTTCAGGGCATAGCAAATTGGCCTTGGTAAGTGTGGCAGAGGCCATCTCAAGCTACTCAATTTCCTCACCTGGATGGGGTATTTTACTTGCCCTTGCAAAGGCACAAGGTACAAGGCACCACGGCTACTGTCCCATGCGATGGGCATGAAGTGCCAGGGATGATATCCCATGAGGATAGTCGATTCTCGAATTCGCAAATCTGCGCACTTCTGCCGAAACTGCAACCACAGCCTCGATCTGAAACGAGCTGACCTGACGCAATCTACGATTCGGCAATGGTTGACTCTGACGCAATGTCGTCGAAGTCACTGTTGTTGGGTTCTCTGCATCACATCATTCAATTTCAGATCGAGGTTGTCATTGCATTTTCGGCAGAAGTGCGCAGATCTTTGTCGTTTACATCACTTTGAGAACAGTCTATAATCAGGCCTTTATATTCCCCCAAATTAACGACGTTTAACGTCGGAGCCCAAATTAAGGGCACCCAAATTTGAGTCTTGTTTTACATTTAAATGGGAATCTCAGATGCCTGGAAATGGTGTCTTTCATCCTCTATTTTCCAAAAATTTTCGAATGAGGGAGGGAACCCCCACCTCACGCTCTCCCTAATCATGCCTTCGGCGCTCTGATGGGGCCTTTGGCCCAATACCACCGTAAACAGAAATAGCCCAAATTAGGGAATATAAAGGCCTGATAATCTTCGAATTATTCTCTCAAACCTGGGCGACATGCGTCTGCTTTTGCCAGAGCGGGTCACATTTACTAGACTTTATTCATACCATCCAATAATCTTCAAATTATTCTCTCAAACTTACCGGGAGTTCTCTCCTTTTCAGGTTCCATGGGTGCCTTCTCGGCGGTTGGACTCGTTGAAACTTCTGGCATTTCGGGTTTGTCGTTCTTTGGTGATGGTTCTGGCGAAGGCTGCAGTAGAAAACATAAATAAGACGTGTCAAAACATTGGGAAATGCTTGTTTCAAACTTCACTGGAAAGATTCCCATTGAAATGGGGAACTTTTCTGCCGTCGGTGGCCGTAAGAGGCCGCCTGTTACCGGTCCTAGAACATCGCAAAATTTGGCGTCAAGTGAGTGAGCCACGGCGCCCACGTCATTATGGACGACGTTGTGGCATGCATTTCTGCCCTGTGACGTCAAATTTCATGTCGTTCTGGGACCGGTAACTCGTAGCGGCCTCTGACAGCTCCAAAGTTCCTCATTGAAGGGAAGAAACCAGGACTTTTTTAACCAAATTTCCATTCACCAAGCGAACCTGTAAGTTGGCTGGTTCCATACCTTTCGAATGATGTTATACCATAGGCATGATAGGATTGGAAGAGGGCACCAGTACACTTACGACTGCCCATAGTTTTCTATGGCTGAGTTACCCATAGAAAGCCAAAAGCAAGAAACTCTCACGTGGAAAGCTCCTCTAACTCATCCACCCAGAGTCCAGCAGACGGCATCTTCTATCAAAATTTTCTCAAATCCAATGGAACTGATTGAAAAATATTTGAAGAAAATTTGTTCCTATCAACTATCTGAAGAATATTTCTTCAAATATTTTCCAATTCATTTCCAAGGCTTTAAGAAAACTTCATTAGAAGATACGTTCTGCTCAAACCTGGGGGCAGACGAGTCAATCATGGTGAGGTTAACTCATCTGCCCCCAGAGTCCAGCAGATGACACCTTCTGTCAAAGTTTTCTCACATCCTATGGTACTGATTGAAAAATATTTGAAGAAAATTTGTTCCTCTGAACCATCTGAAGAATGTTTCTTCAAATATTTTCCAATTCATTTCCAAGGCTTTAAGAAAACTTCATCAGAAGATACGTTCTGTTCAAACGAGTCAACCATGGTGAGGTTAACTCATCTGCCCCCACAGTCCAGCAGATGACACCTTCTGTCAAAGTTTTCTCACATCCTATGGTACTGATTGAAAAATATTTGAAGAAAATTTGTTCCTATCAACCATCTGAAGAATATTTCTTCAAATTTTTTCCAATTTATTCAAAAAACATTTTAGAAAACTCATAAGAAAAGATTGTCTGCTAAAATCTGGGGGCAGACGAGTCAACCATTGTGAGGCTAACCCAACCTGTGTCTCAATCTTTGGGCTCTCTGGTGATTCACCAGGCGATTCGATCACAGACGGCTTCGATTCCTCTGTAGGTGTTACTTTCTCCTCAACTTCCTTCGTTGTTCTCTCGTTCCTCATCTTGGTCACCTCCTCCTGCAGACGTAACTTCTGTCGTTCTTTCTCTTCCATTCGGGCGATCTCCTCTCGTCTGCGAGAAGGAAGAAAAGTAACCATTGGGCAATGTTCTTGAATCGACAGCGGAGTGATGTACAGTGGTGGCCAAAATTATTCGACCAAATGTGACCCGCTCCAGCAAAAGCAGACGCTTGTCGCAGGTGATCATCACTGGTCATCAGTTTACTCAACTATAGTGAGGTTTCGCAAGCGCCCGGTTAGGCCCATCTGGTTCTCACCAGTCTATCTGTCCTGACGGTCATCTAGCCTGGTTCGAATCCACCACATTTCCCGTTTCTGAGGTGGTGACAGCCTCAGCCAATCATCGGGGCGCGAAGGAAAATCGACGCGCCAATCAAAATCCGTGTTACAAATTCGAGCGTGAAGAGCAAAGAAACTGTCCAACGGTGATTTGTTTCACAAGTTCTGATTGGCTCGGAGGCGGGGTCAAGTAGGGGTTAGGTTCATTAATAATTTATGCATTAACGGAAAAGATGACACGATTCGGACAAGGCTAAAGACGGAGTTCATACGGAGTCGATAGACTTGTTTGGACAAGATGGGTTAGGCCATACGACAACGTTTATCTATTGTTTGGGTGTACCCACACAATAGATAAACGTCGTCGTAGGGCTTAAGCGGGCGCTTGCCAAACCTCACTAATAGAGACCTTTCGCACCCGCACGTTTAGGCAACCGACTACATTTAGGTCATCAAATGTTGCGGTCTAGTGACGTGTACACAAACGGTTATAGAAAACATTATCCGTAGCGACTTCACTACACGTCAGAGAAAAACGATTTGCAAAAGCAACATATTTTTATCAAAACCCTCATTCCAATGGTGATCGCTATTCTTTGTTATCAGATTTAGAAGGATTCCTTATGCATACCATGTGTAACATTTTGTATGTTTTTGTTTCGATCACAGCTTTTGATAAAGCTTNGGCCCTCAGTGAACTCGTATGACTCAAGCACAGTCAAAACATTACATCACCTTGCCTAAGAAATATCCGTAAACACCTATAGGTCTTCACGGATAGTTCTTAGGCTTTGGCAATAGCCGTGTCTCTCTGCGAAACCGCTAAAACCAAACCGTTTCACCGGTTACGGTTACGTATAACTAAATGTAGTCGATCACCTAAACGTGAGGGTGCGAAAGGTCTCTATTATCACTGCTGTCCACTACTACTGTCAACCCACCGAGACGCACATTTCGGTTATTGCGTTGTAAGGCCGTTAACCCTTTCCTCGTTTGCGACTTGCACCTACTTTTGCTGGATCGGGTCACATAGAGGCTTTGCATATGGTGTCACAAGCCGCCATACTGGAGGACACACGCTGCAGAGGCGCAGTGAAATGAGCCGTGCACGCCCTAATGACATTACCTCAAACGATGGCATGGCGCACTTCACGTAATTCACGTCACGGTCGGCTCACACTTCTGCGCCCTGTGTCCTCCAGAATGGCTGCCAGGATGACATCGTTGCAAAGCCTCTATACCAATTTTCAAATTCAAACCACATACCTTCGTTTCTCTTCTTCTGCCTTCCGTTCTTCCTCCGCGACAAACTTCTGCCTGGCAGTCGAGATCTCTTCCTGAACGCGACGTTTTTCCCGCATCAATTCCGCCACCGTCTTCTCCTCCTGGTGACGCATCTTCTCCAGCTCTTCCATCTTTTTTTCTTCAGCCTGTGGACAAAATTTGACGAATCTAGGTCAATAGGTCAAGGTCATAATTGAAACATCTTTTCACGATGTTGTTCCATCAAACAGATCAAAGCAGGTAAGAAGATTGTCCAACAGATATTTAAAGCCTGGGAAAATATCAACGAAGTTGACTGGTTCCCTATCCTTTCACCGTGCTGTAACTGTAGGGATGGGAGAGGAAACCAGTCAACTTGTAGGACTTGTGAATCTGTAAGTTGACTGGTCCCCTATCCTTTCACCAAGCTATTAATAGCCAAAGAGATGGAAACCAGTCAACTTAAGGTTCCACAAGCACGACAGACACTTTGAGAACAAGGTCTCAGAACTTCAGGACAGACCAGTGTTTTCGTATGGCTTACCCTGAGACCAACAACACAAATGACTTTCCATAGTATTCTACGGCAAAATGGGGATCAGAGCTAGGAAAGAGGGCAGCACACCAAAACCACGTCCTATACATATATAATCAATGCCTTGTGTTTGAAATGTCACTTTCATTTCAAGTTTAACTACTAGTGAAACCTATTATTGAGGTAGTGGGCTATGGCCCCCATTGTCCAGAGACCCACCTCATAAGAGTAACCTTTTACGTGCAGGAATGTTTTACGGTTGTAGGGAAAATGACTACCTAGTTCAACCACCACACATCACAAATCGCTGACAAAAGGTCAAAGGTCACCGTACCTTCAACCTCTCCAGCCGTGCCTTGTACTCAGCCTCCACATCATCCTGCTCTTTCTTATAACGCTGTAACTCGTTCTCTCGTTCCAGTTTCATCCGTTTCAACTCCTTCAAGTCGTGTTCCAAAATCTCCGCCTCCTGCGATAACGTCGGTTTTGCCGGCTTCTCCACGTTTTCAACCTTCGGTTTTATCGCCCGGTCAAATTTCGGCGGCGTACGGGCCTGACTGATAAACTTATCCAAGTCAATATTGTCGATCGTCTGCGATTTCGGCACGGTCGCCATGGCGGCGACTTCGGCCGCCATTGCTGCAGTTGCATTTGTATTTTTCGTCCCCAAGTTATCAATGAAGGAACCGTCATTTATTTTATTCTGGACGATTGAAACCGAGTTATTATTCGGCGCTACTCCTGCTGATTGGCCCGGTTTTGGTTTCAAAGCGCGGTTCACCGCTGGGATTTTGTTCGCCTCAGGCGTATTGAAGAGTTTTTCCGCCGACTGATCATTGACGTTGACGTCATTCTGTTGCGGCGCCGGCGGTTCTGGTTTGGGTGTTGGGGTCATGAATGTTTCTTCAAAGTCTGGGTAGTCAAAATCCACTGAAATGATATGGACATCATGGATGAAAATAACCGTAGTGAACCCGGTTTACAGCCCTTGAGGCTTGTGGCGAGTGGAGCAATTTTCACAGGCATTGGCAACTATTATCACTGCTGTCCACTACTATTGTCAACCTGCAGAGACGTACATTTCAGTGATTGTGCTAGTCTCGTGCAACCAGCCGCTTGTTCATACTCCGAGGTCGTCAGAGCAAGGGTCTGGCACGGAACACAATTCTCATTGTAGTGACCTCATTTCGATGATTCGAAATGAGGTCAGCTTCGCTGATTGGCTAGTCACTACCAATGCGTCATGGATCTCAAAAGTTGGTGACGTAGGCTGCAGGAGGAATATGGCTGCACCCAGAGAACTTGAAGCGTGAAAATTAGCAAGGTGAATCGGCTCAATTTGTGTTGTCAAGTCAATTTATAGGTCCTTTCATTGGAATTTCAGGCAAGTATGTTAATATTCTTTCGATTGGGGAAGAAATTATACTATAAAAAGTGTGGTAGGCCTAACAGCAAGGGCTACAAAATACTGTAGTTTTACTCACATGCTGCATGCTTTTTGCTTTGATTGTGCATTGTGTTCTACGTCATCGGCGGTAGATTGTCCGCCATGATCGTTTTACAAGTCAAAGTAACCATATGGACCAGACCCTCAAATTGGAAATTTATTGGAAATTGCAAGAGTCTGGTTGCACAAGACTACTATTGTGCTGTAAGGCTGTTAACCCTTTCCTCAGTTGCGACAAATGCCAACTTTTGCTAGACTTTTGCTCAACCACGCAGGACAAATAGAGTTGGCAATTTACCTCCACAAACCATTTTCTGGAATGAACAAAACTTACATAAATTTGTTTTTGGTGTCTTGCTGACCGTTGATGTCAGTGGGACGTTGGCGTTGGTGGTGACGGTCGGGTAGTGAAGAAGCCAGTTTTCATAACCACCCTCCAGGACAAGGGGTTCCGTTCTGAGGATTGTGGATGAATCAAACTGAAAACCAGAAAAAAACAATCTCCACCTATGATTTTTTTTTCCTTTATACGGTGTATTGCATTGTGGATAACATCCTTTTACTGCCAATGGTGATTTCTTCATCCTAGGGTAAATAGCGCAATTCGCTATTCCACAATAGTAGTCTCGCTCAACCAGACCCTCGGTTAGTCTTGCGCAGCAGACAACCGGAGGGTCTGGCCCCAAACGAAGTATTTTTGTAATCACATCCGGGTACCCGCGACCTGATCCTGGACATGCATACCCGGATGTAAGTTTATACAGAGCTATGCGTTAAGTCAGAGCATCGATTCAGTTCCTATATTATGTCGCAGGAACGGTGATAAAAATACAGAAAATTATTAAAATCCAAATAATATGTGTCATAAAGCGCGATAAGACTAATTTGAGGGATTGTTAATGCGGTACGCCAAGAAATCTTATGGCGCGTTTAATCGACGTCTGTGCGTGAGCGCCACCTGTGGTGAGATGTTGGAACCCTTAGCATAACCAAAATGGATGCGTCTGGGGCCAGACTCTGATCCAAGCGTAGGAAGCGGAGCGAGATCAGAGGCTGGCGGTGCCAGACTACACAATAGCGGAATAGCGACTTCCACAATAGAGGAATAGCGTCTTCCACAATAGCAGAATAGCAACTTCCACAATAGCGGTTTTGGCCACTGTTTCCGGCGAGCAGAGCGGTTTTCACAGGCATTGGGATAATTTTAAAACAGACCTTTGTATTGTTAAACCACTGAAGAATTATCCTAAACCCTGTGAAAACTGCCCCGTTTGCCGCAAACAGTGGCAGAATCTGCTGTAGAGGAAATGGGACTTTAATAATCAGTTCTGCTAAGAACTGACAGAACGGACCATGGCAATGAAATGATCAGAACGGACCCTGGCAATGAAATGATCAGAACGGACCCCAGGGCTCACATTTGGGGGCGATGTGGGCGACGTGGGGCGAAAATTTCGCCCAAAATCGCCCAAAATAACTCCCAGGGAGACATAAAGTCGCAAGGGGTATATGATCCCCCCTGAAGCATTTTCTGCACCCCAAAATGCCCAAATCCACTCCTAAATGCCCTAAAATATCATCATTAAGTGTTAATTTCTTGCAAAGAGGCTGAAATCAAACAACTTTGTTGGATGTCGTCCACAAACTTTACGTGAAGTCTCCCTCTTGAGAGTGAAGTCTCCCAAAATTTTGAGGAGGGAGACATTATTTCTCCCTAATTTTAGACCCAAGTGTGAGCCCTGGGACCCTGGCAATGAAATGATCAAACGCCTTTTTACCAACCATGGAGTTGACAAGTGAACAGTTTCCATACCGTATAGTGCTTCAAACACCGGCTGGCAGTGCAAGACATCTACTCTTCATTCCAAATCCCCTTGGCGCGAGGTTTTCGGCCGATATCTCCTCAACGGCTGGGCCAAATTCAACATACCATACATCAATAAACTTGTCTTTCTTGCCGGTATCTTTCTGCTATCTTCATTTTTTGCGTAAGGCCTGCATAACGGATCTCTTTCTCAAAACCCATTTCATTTCGCGATGCTGTTCAGTGCAGTTTACACGTGCGCGATGCATTGCGTCATTTCAAAATGGCCGCCATTTCGGCCGTCAGCACAAACGGTGATTTGTGAAACAACTTTTTTCTGTCACGTTTTTTGGGAAATTGACTGTGATGATGGCTGTACCGCCAAGAAAGATAAGTCAACTGACGTATGTTTCATCAAAATCGGCCCAGCCGTTGCGGAGCTATCGTTGATAAACCTCGCGCCAAGGGGATTTGGAATGGAGAGTAGGATACAAGTCTAGGTAGTTTACAGGCAAGGCAATTTTTTACCTTGAATATTGCATCTTTGAGCGTCCTCAGTGGTGTCCCTGGTTTCAGATGATCTATGTTACTGTTCCAATCCAGTAAGACTATGTAGTCCATGTGGCCTCTCTGTGACCAGAGCTCCTTGGAGGCTCCCGGTAGTATAGGTTCAATGTAGGTCACTGTTCGGCTGGAAATGAAGATTATGGGTGGTAAACACATGATCAAGTAGTAGCCCTGACAGCCTAGTGGTTATCACGTCCGCTTCACAAGCCGAAGGTTCCAAGTTTGAATTCGGGGCCATATGGGATTACCTAATCATCCCTGGCTCTTCAGTTCTCTCGCATGGGACAGTAAGCCATGGTGCCTTGTACCTTGTGCCTTTGCAAGGGCAAGTAAAAGACCCCATCCAAGTGAGGAACATGAGTAGCTTGAGATGGCCTCTTCCATACTTACCAGGGCCAATAATGCTACACTTACCCTGGTGTTAAGATATCTGCTGGAACATTCATGCAATATTTATTATTGATGTGGGAGTTCTCAAACTCGTCTGCAGATCTGACATCCATCAGGATGAGGTTGATGTCCTTGTTCATCAGGTACTTGTAGCTTTGAGGCACCGTGATTGCACCAGGTGGGACATCATCGACTTCTGAAATTGAAAATGCTTACGGTATGTTTTACCTGAAATACACACAATTTCATTTCACAACTGGCCAACATGCTCTGGCACAAACTTCCTATCCACTAGGCAACAGAGGCCATTGATTTTTTGCTTAATGTAATAGGGTCAGCGCACCTACAAGCCCGGGCTACCGGGAAATTCCCTTTAGCTCAGTCAGTAGAGTGTCTCACTTTGAAGCGTGAGGTCCCGGTTTCAAAACGGGGTGGGACCCTCGGCTTTTTCAACTGCTACATTTGACGGCAGTATTTCATCGCTGACGTTACAACGTTTTCAACTGTTACACGCCTAAAAGTGCTTCACATTACTACCTTTGTCTTCCGTTGTATCTTTTTCCTTCTCGCTATCTTTCTTTTCTTCCTCCGTCAATTTCCTGTTCTCTTCTTCCTTCTTCTTCCCCTCAGCTTCCTTTTTGATTTCAATCTGTTCCAACTTGGAGCTCAGTTTCTCTGCTTCTTGGAGGTCATACCTGAAGAACACAAACCTAAACTTTTCACGGCTTCCTATTTTTTTCAGGGTTTCTTCATTATAACTATTATCCCACAATTAGGATCCAGCTCATTCACTTCTGGGATCTCTACTAGAAAGTGCCTGAGGAAGACCCTGGTTTGGGGTCAAAAACTTGCAACTATCACAGAAGACTTTACTTATACTGTCATTTTGTCTGTCGTTTCCTGTGCTCTACTTTGGATATATTGGTGCTAATCGATAGAAAATTGTTGCATGACTGCCATGGCTTTACTCTCTTTGGATAGAATTCAGTACCCGGGAAACTGCAGATTCAGGCCTGTCTAATGATCTAATTCACTGAAATACAGACACCGTAATTTTGGAATCGTGAATTTCATGGGCCGCGAAATTATTCTTAGTGTCATTTTTGACTGCCGTGACTAATTCCCTTTAAGTAAGAGACGAATGCTCACCTGTTTTTCAGACTTTTCGATAACTTCTCTGCAGCTTCAATTGCCTGGACCAAATTATCCGTACTAATAAGCTTTTTGCAGGCTTCCTGTAAGCAAAAACAAAACTATGCATCAAGTTGGAAGTCAAAAGGAGGGAAGATCCGGCTACGATACCATTTTAAAGGGACTCTACAGGCAGCCTTCTCTTAGGCATTTTGATGTGCTCATTACACTGATCAGTTGGCATGAGAATCTAACTCTGACATGTATTGCAAGTAAAATACACTAAACATCAACATTTGAGCCAAAATCTGTAGGTTGTCAGTTGCTTGCGCCACCTGTGGTGAAGTGACCGCACTGATATGAGCTGAATAGGGACTGAAGTTAGATGCCCTTGACAGAGGTGTTCACTGGGGAGTTTCCACTGTACAATTAGGTCACATTTTTCTTAAAGATAATATATCACGACTTCATTGTTTACATTCAATGTTTGTAAACATGGATGTTTACATTTTGTTATTTTGGGCTTTTGGGACATACAAACCCACCAAATTTAATACTTTCGGTATCAAAAGAATTTCTAGAGGGGCATGCCACCAACAAATTACTCAAAGGACAAAGAAAGACTGGATATAAACAACTAAAATGTAAATAAACAATGATTTTCGTGGCCCGCGAAAATACCCGTGATACATTATCTTTAAAATCTGATTTCATACATGTACTTACAGCATTTTTCCTAAAATCTGGTGACTTTTTCACCATTGTAATGATATTGAAATATTTCATGAAAAGCACATAGGCCTTTTCCTCATCGCCGCTTCTCATAGCATCATAGGCCGTACTGTAGACTTTCTCTGAGGATTTGATGAATCTGGGTAGAAAAGGACAAAATACCTTACCGTAAGTTAAAATTCAGGTGCAGCTGCACAGACTGAAAGACATGCCTGTCTCTTTCTCCTCAGGCTTACATGTATGATGGTGTGACCGGTTTTCGTGGTACTAGGCCATGTAGGCATAAGACTTTACCGCCCGATTGCAGCGTTACTCGCTTTGCGTCCGTAATTATTTTGTTATGTATCGAAAATAGAGATATTAATTTACCGTGAAATGTTTATGTCTTGCGGGCGCGCACATGAATAAATGGGAAAAAACGGGAGTACCACGAAAACTGGTCACTAGATCATACATGTAGGACAGTCATATGACAGTTGCTTACCCTTTCCCAAAAAGGGTAACAAACCCCCAAAATGTTTTTTCACTTTTCTGTCAATTATGACATGTTTGGTCAGTTGCCCAAAGTGCCTCTAAATTATCCTATCAAGTCTTATTTCTTCCCATACTTACAGCCTCGCGTTAGTTATCTTTTGGGTTACATCTGCCATTTTGTTAAGATCGGCCATGGCATGGCCAAGGTACAGCGGAATAACATCTGAGGGCATGATGGATGAAATACTGAAAACTAAAAGGAAACAGCTGTCAGGAGTCAGTGTTTGACTCAGAAATAATAGTGAAATGAGAGCGGAGTACCAAATAAAACATTCTCCAGTGTGGTGATTCAAACACAAAATTATTTTATTCGTACGCGAAGTCGTTGATGCGTAACTAATGGTGCTTGTTGCATTCGCCGTTCATCTGGTAAATGGAAGGGGTGACGGGTGATTACGTAATAAGCTGTCACCCCTTCTATTTGCCTAAACAACTGCAAAAATAGTCAGACACGATTAGTTATGCATGAGTAAAATCGCGTACGAATAAAATAATTTTGTGTTTGAATCACCACACTGTTCTCAGCCTATTTGCAGGAGGCCAAGGCCAGGCCTACAACATCATTGGGTAGGGCCTAGGTGGCTGAAATGATACAGCAGGACAGGACGAAACTAGAGTCAAGAGTGGCTACGGTAATGTCATAATGATAAGAATAAGAGGGGGACACTGCCGAGTGACACAGGTGCTGTTTCCCTTGCCACCCTCTGCTCTGCTGCCTGAAGAAGAATGGACTGCTGTCCTGAGCAGCTAGGCCTACGGTACCGGTAGGTATGCTACCGGTAGTCTCAGTAACTGGGACTCTGATGCTGCGCTTTTGCTTTTACAAACTGACTNACCAACCATTATTTTATGACGTAATAGGCTTTATAAACAGCCATATGATGTAACCACCAGTTGAACGCAAGACTTCATTACGTCATCGGTTAGACAATGCCAGTTTGGGCAAGGATTTTGATGATGCAATATGGATTGTGACTTATTACAAAAGCCATCGAACAAAATGCCTTCACACGTCGTGGAGGCCTATGGAATTCTGCCGACAGGCCTGTCATTCAGGTTATGGGTGGATAATATTCTTACGTAACTCTTATATAACACTTCAAACTGCCAATTTTTCGCTTTAAAGGCCGTCAAAGGGTCAATGGTGTAACTGCATAAGACGTGTGGTGACGCAAGTCACATATTGTGCAACCTCACAAGTCAGCAATTACCCACGTGACCCGACAAAGTTGCAGTGCAGCTGTTAACATGCCCCCTACCAGCAATCATGGAAATCACACAGCTTTGAAAAAATTAAACATAAGGCCCTACCTATCACACAAGAAACTGTGTAACAGTAAAGATTACCCCCTGTAAAAAGTGACCGCTTCTTTTGTTCCATAACAAATTAAGGTGCATGGCTATAGAGACCAATCGCCCTGACATTATGATGTAACAATAGGATACTTTGATGGCAAGACTGTTTTTCCTGCGGACTTTTTCCCCTTTTACACCGTCTTCCAACCAACGGACAACAAACCTTTGTGTATGTTAAACAGAGAAGGGGTAGTGAATTAACTAATTATACTACAATCCAAACCCTCACAACGAAATCACGGTTTGTTTTCATAAAGGGACACGCTAAAAGTGCCACTGAGTATTGATTACGTCATCGATTACGTCATCGATTAAGCGCCATTGGGCTTGATCCCGGGGCACGGCAGTATGATATTAAGCCATCTTGTTGTAAAATGTATGTACTTAAATGTACCAATATCTTGTGCTCTACGCAAATGTCTATTTGCTGAGCAAATAAATTCAAATTCAAATTCAAATTCAAATTCAAATTCATATTTTCTTACAAAGTTAAAATGGCGTTAAAACATCATCCGGTTAACTCCGTGCAGACTGAGTCAAAGGGAACAAATTTACCAAGGTTGTAAAAAAGAATGGAATTCAAGGAATCACTAATTTGTCGGTCAATCCGAGCATTGTGACGTAAATGAAAGGATAGAGATGCTGGCACCCACGACTTCCGGGTTTTAGACGAAGCCGATGGTCTAAAACGCGGAATGATAACGCTCTGGACCGAGATTGGCCCCAAACCTTTCGCAAATCAATTTTTACCGGTATAATACTTCCACAGCAAGAGGAAGCATGGCAACAATAGGCTCAGTTTCGAACCTGCGGTCACAGCGTATGTTACAATATCATCTGATGACTGTCATGATACGCCAGGAACCCTGCGAAAATCGCACATAACATTACCATTACACTGCAGGCATTGATTACGTCATGTATTACGTCATAGATAGAATGACCATGTCAAAAGTCAAAAACTTATAATGTTGCGAAACAATCTCAGTTGTAATTAAAATATGCAAATACGACATTAAAACATCATCCACCTGGTGGTCTAATGCACTCTTCAACTTGGCAGAACTAATTAATTAGACTAATTAGTTAATTAATTATCACGTCAAATACCTATAGGCACTAATTATATAGCAGGCAAAAGAAGACAGTACATGTTGTTGGCCGATTCTCAGGTACAGGGGAGTGTCCGCTGAACACCCTCTCCTCCGATAAGGCAGGCGGAAGGGTTTTGTTCTGCACCGCAAAAGGGCCCAAGAAACAGCATCGCGATCGCCAGATCACAAAAATTATTTCTTTGACTTCCTGACTTGGACTGAGATACCATTCCATAGGCCTATTTTTTAATCGATTGGTATTTTAATTCGACTTCTTTTCCGTTTTATTTCAATCACCATCAGTCAGTGTTTCCGCCAGGGGGTACTATTAGGGTACTATACCAGTAGGCCTACCCTCAAAGAAACAAAAAGGGGCAGTTTTCTTAAATTCCATGGGTTTTTTGCTGATTTTGAAGAAATTACATGTAGTACCCTTAAAGAGATTTCTGACAGAAACCCAGCATCCTACGTTCGTGGGTTTTGATCGCCATCCTATGTTTTTTTAACACGGAAGGGACCAGTAGATATCTATTTTTGGTACCATACATTTTCTGATTGATTTCCCGACTCTGAACGACAAAACCCGACAAGACAAAAAAACAACCAACGGAGAAATCCTTCTGGTCGTTGGAAAAGAAAAATTGTTAACCGGCGAAAGCAAACTCATCATAGGCCTACACAGTTCGGAAACGGAGTTGTGATGGCAGAGAGTTGAACATAGAACGAAAACAGTCATGACAGTCACAGCAATTAGAGGAAAACAACAGGAAATATTGACGGCTTGACTTACCTCATGAAATAATTTCGTTTTTGATGTCTTTCTTAGGTTTACTTATGTTGGAAAGTGAAGTTTTTCGGATTGAAGGATTCGCATGTGCCTCGTGGAAACCTCAGCGACGAAGTAATCTGTGCCAGCTCTTACAAGCAGGTATGAGCATGGGTATTTATTTAGCCGGGGTAATTTGATGGGTTACACAACACAAGAAACAGGAGATTGGAGGGTTGGTTTCATGCCAGTTAGACCATGAGTTTAATAGTACTAACCGACGCCATGCACACATGGTGCGGTCTAGTTACAATGAAATGATCTGCCCAATTCGTAACAGCGTTACGTAGAAGGAGATAAGGGCGGTGTTTTTTTACCTGCGTTTGCCCACCAACGAGGTGATGACGAAAAAAGCGCAAAAGTGGATGTCAAGTTTTTTGACGGGCATCGAAGCTAAGTCCAGATGATACAGTGAAGACGAACTATCCTTTTGACTTTGAACCCGTTTTCAAGCGAGAACTGCCCTGTGGCCTAAAGGGGGTGTAATTACCCCCTCATTTTGCATAATTCCATTTTAACCTGAGCGACATCCGGTGTGAATGTTATGTCATCACTGGCGGACCGTTGATTTGATTACGTCATAATACATAGGGCGCAGACGAGGGGTTACACTACAAACAGCAATAGGGGGCGAAGCTAAAGTATATGACATAACAGCTACTTTCCGAGCTAAGCTATGTAAACCAACACAGCTGGGCGAGTTCGGCTTACCCGCATACTTTAGATGTTAATTATATTACATAAGAAGGCCTTGGATACGAACTTTTCTTGTTAGTGCATTCAACAACTCATGATGCAATCAGGTGTAATACGCAAAGTAGGCCTACTCCATGGAGAAAATGTCCGGATTACAATAGATTAGGCCTATCCGGCGCGGATTGCAGCACCTCAATCCGCTTGCTAAACGCCAAAGTGGATCTGTATTCTACAAGCCTAAGTCACGCGACATCAAATGTAAAGTATTTAAAAAGACCAATAAAACTTGAATTAGGCTACTTCATCTTCACCCCGGTCCATGACTCCCGCCACTGCCCCCAATACCCGCGGCACGGTTGAAATTCGCGCCAAACAAAACTCCGCCCGGGAGGTGGCGCCGCCTTTCGATTGACCGTCAAATTAAACTGAGACCTGCCCGAAAGATGGCGACGTGATCGCTGGTTACATAATCGCAGAAACTTTGCGATTTTCTCAAATAAAACACTATTTCAGCGTCCGAAAAGTATGAATTCGTTGCATATCGAAAGTAATTTATGGGGAGATGCTCCTGTCTTTCATGTCGTGCGCTGTTCGTGCCTGGTTTGGCCGAAATTTGGTGAACAGCGGTCAATGAATGTAAAAATGACTTTTTGATTGATCTGGTCTGGATCTGTGTCATGTGTGTGGTGTGTAGGCGCTGAGCACTGTGTATTTGTAGGCCTAGCATCAATGCATGCATTGTGCAGATATCTGGAAGGCCAAAGGGGACAGGCTAGGCATGGAGGTATAAAATCTTATTTTATACCTCCATGGGCTCGAGGTCAGTTGTCAGATACTCATACTGCATCCTGTAGCTGTAGTGTAGGCCTAGGCAGTGGTGTCTAGCCTACACCAGGTAGGCCTACCTTGGTTGGACCACAGGCGGCCGAAGTTTTGTCACAAAATAGGGTGAAATGTACGTTGGGGGTAGGCCTAGTAGTCCTACTATAAGGCCACGAGAATGAAAGTTCCTGTTTTGCGTCCGAGCAAAAATGAAAAGTGATGAGGCTTTTTTTCATTATTCATTATTCATTATTTGATTTCTACAAGCAACAAGAGCTTTCCAAGTCATCAAAACATCTTAGATCATGACTCTTTTCATTTCATTTACTAGTATCTCGAGTAGTAGGCCCTAAATGAATGAAAGCATGACAAGGTCTTCGTAGCCAGCTCGCTGGTGACGGCCGACACTACTGAAGGTGAGGCGCAAGATGTGTTTACTATGCAGATTTGACGATATGGATGCTTGGGAATAGAGCATTTGTTGTGTTTTGTGCGATTTT
>NMRB01003984.1:14785-30357 GCA_002633025.1 Notospermus geniculatus | reverse complement strand
GATCTGGGGACTTTGCAAGTTATGCTCAAGTTCTAACAACCTTGCCATTTTCCTCCGCGATAATCTTCAGTACAAAGATGTTGATAGCTATGCCGTTTGTTTACCATACTCTGGCTGGAGTGAGGCACATGGTAAGGTGATGAGAAATTACCGGTAGGAAGATTTGAGACAGTTGCACCACCGCTAAACAGCAAAGGGGCACTATGTTCATTCTGGGTATTTCTGAGTAGATTTAGGCCTCATACAGGAGTGGGGGGGGGGTGCAAAACCTAGCAAGTCCTTTAATTATCAAGAAAAAGACCACATAGCCTTTGTGGTGCAACAGTTTCAATGAATGTGCAAAGGGTTAAGAGAGAAGATTAAACATAAAAGTGACAGAAAAGACCTACCCTATACATTTTAAAAACACGTCTGAGAATTGCATGACGGTGTACCACCAGACGTCAACCTATGTTCTCTCTCATTATATCAAAATCTAATAAGTGTCATGTTTTCATTTTCAGGCATGGGATCTTGGATACGGGTTCAACATCAATGAAGTCTACATGAGCGGGTACACGCTGATCGGGGCCACTCTTTTAGGAACTGTCGCCCTGGCATTATTGTGATGAGGAACAAGACAATGCAATTCATCTGTGCTGCCTTTGGTTGTAGTTTTGTTAAAAAGTTTTTGTCAGGGTTTGGAGAAACTCTTATTCTGGGAGTCAAGGACTTCAAAAAGGTACAATTCCAAGTGAGTCCTTGGAACTCAAAGATTTTCCAACATCGGACTTCAAAAAGGCAAAATCTCTGTTTTGCAGACAGTGACAAGTATTTGACTTCTACCTTCATAGGAATCTTGTAAATATGTTGAAAGACTAGCTGCAGACATGAGGTCTTTGGGAATATGAACCTAATAATACTGCAAATGGTTTTCTAAGGCTAATAATCATTTGTGTTAATAAAACTTGATTTGTTCAAAAGTATACATTTGTTGTTAATATGCCTTCTGAGTTACACTCAATAATTCAGTGGTATCGGCCTCCGCTTGAAGCTGTCACCCTCAACCACTGAAACACTTGGTGCCAAAGTTGGGTTCTGAACACTAGATGTCACTACCAGTTGTTGATGAACGCGGTCGATCAACCAGCCAATGAGCGACAGCCAATAAGAAAATGTTTCACGTTTTCCCCTAGTTGCGTGAAATACTGGTCGCTGATTGGTTGATGACAGTTTGCACCATCTAGCGCTCAGAAACATGATTAGGCCCGATCTGTGCCAGTGGTTGAGAGTGTATAACTAGTACATGTATTGAGCTCGAGGCCACTGGGGACAAGTGTACTTCTGAGTGTGCCAAGACAGATCTTGCGCTGCAAGAAACTATCATGTCTTTGGTTGAATGTCATTCTGAGACAATTTGAAATGAGTTTCTTCAAAATAACTTCATGCAGATGGAATTCAGATTTGTTACCTTCTGAAGTGACTAACGACGCATCATATTTTAGAATGAAGTTTAAAAATTTCGAATTCTGAAAACTTCTCCATAATGGCTGGTGATGGAGATGTGTCGGTTGAAAAAATCACACCGTTGAATAACCTGGGATCAATGGACACAAACACATGATGCATTATCAAAAGTTATAAAATATTTATCTAAAATCCATAATAAATTACGTGATATTAATTCTACATTTTCTGAAAACCATTAAAGGGCCTCCAGAGGCAGCTTTTTATTGCATATTGATATGATTACTAACACAGAATTGGTGGCATGAGGATCCAACTTGGGAATCATTTTTGAAGTAAAATTTCATCAATGTCGACATTTGATCCACAATTCATGAGTTCATGGTTACTAGCACCACCTGTTGTACAGTTGCAGTTACTGATAGTAGCCTAATAGCAAGCTGCCTCTACTCTAGAGGCCCTTTAAGAAAACTCATTAAGAGGAGGGACTGTGCTAAAATTGAGGAGTTCTATTGTGAATGCAGTGGACTTTCATCGCATGAGGATGTGCACATCAAACCTGGCCTTCCTTTACCTTGGAAACATTTACCCAAATACCGTACTGAATGCAGAATTCAGCTATAATTGCAGTCTGTTTCACAAGGAATTCTGGCTGCATTGCAGATCATTGAATCAATAAACTCGGGAGATAATTCGCAAAGTTCAACAACACTGCCACTTTGGTAACCAGTACATCATCCAACAGTTACCGGTAATGTCCGAGATGTGATAGGCATTTTTGGCGATTATAAAAACAGCAAGTCCAACAGACAAGAGAATGTTCTTTATCTTATTATGTTTCTAGTTTTCAACGATTTTGCCCTAACTGGCTCTGCAATCCAGTAACAGAGGAGAAGGAACGCTCCGATGACTGTCATCACGCTGAAGAACGTTAGAAGAGATACTCGAGCGATGTAGAAATAGTCGTAAACCTGAAAATGATAAAAGAACGTGTATTTGCTGAGCTGATTGCTATCGATGGTTAAAAAAGTCATTTCTTGGCTGGAGCTCTAAACAGAGGGAAGTAGGCTTAGGCCTACACTCTTCCGCCATACTGAATCCTGTCCGGCCTATTTTAGGCCAGTTGGGGGATTTAAGTGAAAGAACTGAGATCAGAGATCACAATATGTATAAGTGATCCAAGGATGGCGTAATTCCACCTCACCTTGACCTCCTCGACAACGCCCTCTGGCACCCGTGGTATGTACCAAAGAATCAGTGTAATTATAGCTGCTAAGACAAGGACAACAACAGCACCAAATCTGAAATAATGATGCATGCCATTTTTAATGTTTGATCGAAAGGAAAAGGGGAGTTTTGTTTAGAATAGGATGATGAAAACTGGTCAAAAAGACAGGACAGATAAAAAATTCTGATACAAAATAAGGCCATGTAAAAAAAAATAATTGGTTAGCATCCCCTCCCGCCATGGAAATCACCCCCTCCTCAAAAATTTTTTTATTTTTTATTTTCAAAAAAAACTTTCAAAAACTGCCAAAAGAGTGATAAAATTACAAGGCTGGGATGCTTAAAATAAAACAACACAGTTATTAAAGGATAGAAAGTAGTCTTTGTTTCAATTCATACCTATTACATTTGAAATTTCCCTCAGGTTGCCATGATTACCATGGTAATTTCCTCGACATGGTAATTAACATGCATCTCAAACTCAATAAAAAATAAAATAAAAACCTCCCGCCCTCCTCAGAAAATTGAGAGTGGAAGGATGCTAACCAACTATTTTTTTTTACATGGCCTAAATAGTGATGAGGAGAGATATGTTGGTGAAGACAACTTTCCAAATTACATCTTTACAGCACCGTTATTGAATGTGACTGTGAAAATACTGACCCTGCACCTCCTTTTGCTCTTGAGAGTGCCAAACACAAGAAGAGGGCGATAGTCCACATGAAAATGAGAAGGAAAAGACCAACACCTATTCCTAGGACAAGAGCCATGGTGGACGCACACGTGATGTATGATGCCAAGCTGCTGCAGGGACACAGACAAATTCAAACACGATTCGGCAAAAGTTACCTGAAAAATAGAGATGAATCTTGTACTGTAGCCTGCAAATACCGGTAATCTTTTTGGGCCTTGGGCTTGGCTGGCACAGAGGTCGACAGGATGAGCCACTTTGACTTTGACTTTGAGCATGTTGAGCCATTTTTGAACAGTAGGGGGCCTAGGCCTACCCTAAGCCTAGGCCTACAGGTGGTGAGCCAATTGAGGCCTCTGATTAAAGGGTGTCTTGGCTCACTCACGTTGAGCCAAAAGTGGCTTAAATTGGTGGCTCAAAAGGGTGAGCCAGTCAATAGACTCGTCATTGAGTGAGTGTCAGTGATAGGAGAGAGCTGACTGAGAGGCATGGATGGAGGTGGTCTAGCCAGGTGATAATCAGATAATTGGGACCGGGTAGGCCTAGTTAGGGGCCTAGGCTGCCTAGGGCCTACCTGCAATTGTAGCAGCCAATATAGCCTACAGGCCTACCTCTCCTTCGATTTCATCGAACATGAAATGAAATGTAACAAATAACTGAGGAAAATCTTACATTTTTGACCAATTTTCCTGAAAACTTTTAGCAGTGTCCACCATATTGTTTACGCATACCGATTCCGACTTGATACACTAGAAGTGATTGGGCGAAGCTTTCGCTAGCAACCAATCACAGTCGTTGAAACAAATGCCAGCGTGTTCTAGTGCCATCAACAGTTGGAAGATGGCAGCAGCAGACAACGGTACATTTTCACTTAAAGGGGCAATTCGCCCGTGATTTTGCACCAGGTGGCACTGGTGTTTGTGGGAACCATTTTCAGCAATTCCGACTTACGAGAAGTGATTGGACCAAGGGGAAGACCAAAGCCCCATCGTAGTAGGCCATAGCTCAGTCAAGGCCTAATTCTATGGACTGTTTAGGACTAGTAGGCCAAGAGATTGGTTCCATGAGCCGAGCTCTCAAACTGAGACCAGTGGCCGATACAGGATTTGAGAAAAGAGGGCACGCCCTGTGCTTGAAACATTGGCGGTGAATTTCAATGATTTGCTCCAGAATTTCACGGTCGATTTTACAGATTTGTTGGCCAAAAGGGGAGGCGAGCGCCGGCCGGGGCGCCCCCTCTGGATCCGCGTCTGGAGACTGAAAACATCAACATCCTTCACTCGTATCTCTTTACACTGACTAGATCGAGGTTGAGTTCCTACTTCTAATTCAATTGCTTCAATAATGATCTTAGACATGAACCAGACACTCCAATAAAACGGCAGAGACGACGACAAAGACAATCAACTTTAACGAAATATTCCACGAACAAAAACGAAATAAAGTGAATTTTTCAAAAGAACGATCATATAAAATGGAGTAGGTAGACTATTCAGGGCATGAAGACGTTAGCCAGGACTTGAATACAAATTTCCAGGTCTGGCACCTGCACGCCATTATTTAGAGCCCATTGATTTTCATAAAAATTGATACCGGTATTGTTGAAAAATGAAAGGTATAGAAAATGACAACATGCAGAGGCCCCCATGTAGTGTGGCCTAACTCTACCATTAAACGGCGTTGAATCTTCCTTGTTGCGCTATATTCAAAATGCCAAAATGTTTCCGTCATTTAGGATACGAATGACACGTTCATGACTTTCCGTAACGCCGTAATCTTCATCATGCTTTCGATTTTGACGCGATAGGACGTTTGCCACATGGAATCCTCCTGTCCACCATCACGAAATTGGCCAGATTGATTAGGCCTCGCTCAGGAACCATGTTGTCGGTGATGATAGGATGCATATTCTGCCTCTCGTTTGCTCAGGGTACCGGTATGTTGACACAGGGAAGGCGATTCGGGAGTCATTTGACATTCAAACTTGACAAGACTTATCTCCTGTCGGTTTTGTCAATCAAAGCCGTTTCTACAGCGGTTTCCACCGCGTTTTGTGGTTTTCACGGGTTTTTGAGAGCAATTCTCGATGATTTTGCCAAATATTTTGCGTGTTATAATTATCCCACATCCTGTGAAAACCACACCACTTGACCACTCACCGCAAACTGCGCGTGTAGCGAATCTAAAGACAGATACACCTGCATAACGTGTATTTCTGCTGCTCGTACGACATCGTTTCTTCGTTGGCGATCGAAGTCGGTGAGCGATGTCGGACGACGACGGATTGAGTCCGTCTACGATTCGCCTGCTATTCGATTCCGTCGTATCGTGAGGCGTGACCATCTTTGCAATCGCTAAAGCGCCTGTCACACTGAAGTAGTTCTCAAAACGTCCTGCCCCGTCCTAGAAAAATCGTAAAACGGGCTAAACGTGTAACCCTTGGCCAAATAATGCCCCGATGTTCTGGAGCACCCTTCCCGTTCATGAAAGTCGGCAACATTTTCAAGAACGTACTAGAACTAGCTCAGTATGATTGGGGCATAACGTTAGCAGTTGCATGGCACCTTAAAGCGAATGGCTCGCGGGGTTTGTTTACATTTTTGGTGGTACCTTCCATAGAGAGTGAATCTAGCCTCCAGGGAAAGCCGTGCTCCAGCCATATGCAACACCTGTGCAAATATGCGAATGTAAACACTGGGGACGAGGTTCCATTAAAAATTTGTCAAAATGGGTTAATGACGTTTTCAAATTCAGTAGATCAAGATGTACATTTTGTACTATTCCCGTTGATTTTGAAGCGGCAGATCTTGCAGAATACGCCTCCGAAGTTTGGCTGTCTAATGCATTTCCCATTAAACTAAAATCCTTCTTTTGCCTTTTTCTCAAAATGGTGCTTGATATCCATGACTACTGTCATGGCGCCACAACAAACCCCGCGAGCCATTCGCTTTAAAGGAGGAATTATACTGTCAGTATAATTCCTCCAAGATGACACTGAGTGTCGAGTCTCCTTTTCGGAGGCTACGCGTGATCGAGTCGTGTCGTGATTGTGAGTAGGACGCGTGTGAGTAGGACGCGATCCAAAAGTTGTAGCCAATCGGAATCGTTCATTTCGTCACATGATTCAATGACCATGAAGCTGCTTTTCCACGATACGTTTGCGGACGCGGTTTCGGTGGCGGGAGCGGGTGCGAGTAAAAGAGCTAAAGGGATTTTTTCCACCCGCAAACGCCTCGTGGAAAAGCAGCCTTAGGTATTGGAAGTCATGATTCTGTTTGTGACTACAGTCGCATTGTGTGGACACCACCGGTTGTACGACTATAGGTCTCGGGCCACTTGTGCGTTTTGCGCTGCGTGATGCGTCAAATCTTTTGTTATTTTCCGTCGTTCTGCTTCCTAACAAAAGATTTGACGCATCACGCAGCGTAAAACGCACAAGTGGCCCGAGACCTTAGGGTAGAGACACACCTAACGCGATTCGTTGACGCATGCGGCAACGCCTTTGTTACTTTCCGCCGCACTGCACGCAAACAAAGGTTTTGACGCATGCGTCGCCCAATCGCATGCGAATCGCGTTAGGTGTGTCCCTACCCTTATCAAGTCTTGCAGCACGACAAGCAGTAGCGTCGCCGCATGGTGTATACGTGGTTTAATGCGCGACACAGTTGCGCAGATACATGTAGGCCTATACTCCAAAGGAGATACTCTGCCTTGCCACTTTCAATGATTTTTTTTTGCTTTTTAGGTGCCACTCTGGTGAAATTGTGTGCGGGAAACACAAAATATATAAAGTGTCCTGATAAAAATGTGATCTTGATAAAGGAGGTATTCCGTGTCACAGTTTCACAATGGGCGGCGGAGCATTGTGGGTACAAGGTTGGTGATCGCAAGGACCACATCGCTGATATTACGAAGATAGTTTGGAGAGACTGCAACATGTGGCCCAAGTGTGACGTGAAGTATGCACAAGCAACTTGGAGGCTGTTTGTGGAAATTCACTACGAATGTTGTGAGTATAGCTACACTGGTAGGCCTATTAATCGGGGTATGGTCAGGAATCACACAAAAAGAAGCTGGAATAAGGAAGTTGGGTTAAAGCGGACTATTCGCGCCGAGTCAAAGATTCCACAGCACCGTTTCCAGAGCGGCCGCCGCAATGCATTTGCCAGTTGTTGTTACGAATAAAACGGGACGTTTTATTATTTTTGGTTCACTTTGGACAGACGCGAACAATCCGCTTTAAGTCAAAACTGCAGTGATTTCGTGAAAACGCTCGCCAACAACGACCGTTTCGCGTCTTCAGAGTAGATCAGATTCCGTTAATATGGATCGGAACGATGGTTCTTCAAATCGTGAGCAGGTAAGGCAAAGTGGGGTAATAGTAGCCCCGGGGTAATAGTAGCCCCTAGCCTGGTTTTTGATTGATATTCCAGAAATGAATGAATCAATTCAACAACCAATACATGCATGGATTATATTGTATCTCTAGTTACCATAACTAACAGAGTTAATGATTATGTCACCTATTGTCTAAGAGTAATGACCATTTGAAGTACTTAAGTCAACAACTGTACAAAAATAAGAGTGGTTCAAACTTTTTACATATTAGGTTTTATAACAGTATTTTCTGAAGCCAATGTTTGAGAGTTGGTTGAGTGAACAGGCATCACGTGTAGAATCACCTGTAGGAAGTATTTGTTTCAACTATTCATTGAAAAAAAATTAGTAACATTTTTCCGTAGAGGGTGCATCTGGGGTAATAGTAGCCCCTTGGTTGGGGGTAATAGTAGCCCCTAGCTTTACTCGCTATATCTTTACTGAGAGGAAGGGAATGTGAAATATCTTCATTTTAGCCTTTATCCCAATCCTAATTTCGTGTTTTTGATGCATTTTAACCCGTTCACTGCTTATTTCAAGTTAAAACACAATAGTTTACAGTATCAGATACAAACAGGAATGTACAAAACAAAATATCATGGGAAAGAAGTGACCGGTGCTTGTTTATTTCAGCTATTGATTAAATTCTGTGAGGATTTTTGAAATTGGGGAGTTAATTTTCTAAAATGGCAAGCTACTCACATACGTAAAGCACCGTGAGGATGCCGAACGTGATTGAAACAGCTTTTTTTTTAAAAACAAAAAACAAGTGTTTTTTTACTGCAAAATAACTTCGGAACAGTTTGACAGCTACTTGAATAGCATAATTCGAAGAAGGTGCCAAGCTTTGTGTTTACTGCAGGTCAGACTAGTCAAATGATTCTGCCTCATATCTTCAAATAGGTTTGTTCCTTAAATAAAGGTAATCTTCTTTAAAATAAATGGCAGATTGTTTTTTTTTTGTGATACAGACCTACATGTAAAACAATATTATCACTAACAAGGTCATGTTGCGATAGAAAAAAGATTTTATGAAAAGAAATTGAACATGTGAACATTTTTGTCCAGGGGCTACTATTACCCCATACCTACGGGGTAATAGTAGCCCCTGACTCCTACTTTTGAAATGGCTCTCAGATGCATATTATGGGTTGCTGTGCCATGAATTTCAAGTGATGCCGTCAGAAGAAGTGCCACAACAAGATTTGGGCAAATTTTTTGGTGTCCCTCAGAAATAACCTGGGCAGTTTACAAAATAGGTGAAAAGGGGGCTACTATTACCCCACTTTGCCTTACACCCGCATAACAACTGCTTATCGCTCCCTGCTTTCTTTCGTCCATATGGAGCATTGAAGACAGGAGGATGCGCTCAGCACTCTTATAGTCTGAATTGCCTCTTTGTTGAATTGTCATCAGCAACGTCGTCAGTTTAGCCACTTGAGGCTATTTTTTGTGTTTCTCTGCGGCCTGCAGCTATACGCCATCTGTTTTTCCTACATTGCCCCTTTTGCTGGCACTCGCATGACTGGCACGAGGCCAAGTACAACATAACCTAGCTAGGAAAGTCAGGGGACGAGCGTAAGTATGGGAATGTCCTGTTTCCTCTTATGATATTTTTCCGGAGCTGTGAACAGTCGGAGAACAGTCGGATACACACCCTTTGAGCATCCAACGATTGACGCTTTGGCTGTGCAAGCCTCCACCTTACACCTTGTAACAGTTTTATCAATCTCACCAACAGCCTGCATGAGCGATGTCAGAGCGGACACTGAACGGATGAAACAAAATCCTCGGGACCTGCATTTTCTGTTCTTGCTAACATGTACATGTACATGTATATTTACATGATTTCACCTTTCAGCGCCAAAGACTGCCATTAATATGCTGAGTATCTGTGAAGCGGGTCGTTTAGATGGAAATGAAGGATACATTCACAGCCCTCGTTATCCGTATCCAATCTCTACGGACCAGCTTCCTCTGGTGAAAGGCTGTAAATGTTCTGCTACATTAGCCAAGCCCGTCACCATCCAAGTCAAAGTGGTCAACACATTCACAGAGGTTACTCATTATCAAACATTGGAAATTCAATGGGATTCTAAGAAAGAAAGACCTACGTCGCAGTCCTACTACAAGAAATACACACATAGTGCATCGGCAACCTTCTCTGTGTCCTTCTCGTCGAACTACCTAGATGCCTTGTTTTGGTTGGAATACAGAGGTAAGGGTCGTTCCATTCTTCATACAGAAAAACGATATCACTAATTCAAGAAGTCAATTTCAAGTTAATGGAATGGACGTCTGATGATATGTTGCAAACCAACAAGAAGCTTTCGGCCATAAGTTGGCCTCCATCATCAGATTATTTAGCCACCCGACTACACCCACTATGAGGATACCTCAGGACAAGTGTAACATCTGTGAGTGTTTCTGTAGCTCAGTGTTCCCCAACAATAGACGCGGCCTAGAATGGTTATTGTTGGGTTAGTTGCCGCTTAATCCGTCAGGAGGGAAACAATAAGAAAAACACAGAAATACGGGGAACACTGATCGACGTTACATGTACACCGGCGCTCGCTCCCTACATCTCCGTGCACAGAGTAGTATCAGGAATGCGATCGCGTACGGTGAGAGCGAGCAGAGCCCCTGGTACCGCAGCAGCTCATCATCGTATCGCGTAGAAACTGTCTAGAAAAGCACACTTGACATCAGTACCCTTCATTCCAGACAGATTGGCGAGCAAAAATGTCGGGTGAAAAGTCACTGCATCCTGTTGTGTATTTTTAAAAAGACGTTTTTCGTCAGAAAAACACTTTTTCGATTATTTGGAGCAATTCCGACTTGGGTGCAAAAGGTGTAATGTTCAAGTGTTTAGGATGAGCAGAGTTGATATTGTTGTTTGATATCAATATAATTGATGTTTATTTACCGAGCGATACCACTCCATGCCACAACATTATAAAGGACATTGTCAAGCAATCCATTTTTCAGGAAATCTTCCACTGGCAATAACTTGTTCTGGCACTGAATCAACAACAACAACAACGCCAGCAGCAACAACTACGCCGACGACGAAAGCCGCAGTGGTCGTATCTACACCTGCATCACCAGGCGTTACGTCTCAACCACATCAACCAACAGATCTCTCCATCACAACAACACAGGATACAACCAGCTCCCCAAGTGTAGTCCGGGATTCTTCATCAACATGGAAAACACCTCCAACAGACAAAAATATAGGCAAGTTGGCCGAATCTGCCTTCAGGAAAGTTTACATATCTGTCTGTCCTCTGCTGAAGACGTCTTGGTATCAACGCCTCCGGTCACTTTGCCTTCAGACTACAGACCAGTCACTGCGATATAGCAGAGACCGTTAGTGGTTCATGATGCCTAGAGAGTCAAGGATCTTTATGGAGTACATGTACATTGTTATTCTCATAATAAAGTTATCAACTTTTTCCACAGGTATTATCGTTGGCACCGTCGTACCAGGCGTCCTCATCATCATAATTGTCGTTACGGTTGTCCTTCTTGTAAGGTAAGACAGTTTCGAACCCGATGTGATAGAATCTAAATGTCTCCTGAAAGTTGATGCCCCTCCCTCCTTTTCAACAGCATCATTCATGAGTTGGACTCCAAACGGAGAGGGGGCATTAGATTCTTTCGCACCAAGACTGCAAATTACAACCGTGGTTAAGTCTCAATGAATGGTGCCGACATTTTTTCCCTCGTTTTCTAACACATGGGACCTGAATACATGTCGGGCCTATTTGAACTGTTCATTGGACCTGAGGATACTTTCATCTCTTGCAGGAGGAGACGAAAGGCTGCAAGAGAAAAGTACACGACAGAGAACGACGACAACAACACAGAAAAGCTCGACTTGGATCAATCTATTTTTAACCCAATCTATCAAAAAGAAGACGAATCGAAACCTGGCTCTGACGAGAAGATTGATGAACCAGTTATCATCGGGTCAACTCTGTATTCATCGGTTGACGAAATGAAATTGTCTGGATCTGGAGATGTCAAGGGTGCGGATAAAGATACGACCCCAGAAGAGGTAACGGACGGACAAACAGACCGTCCGTCCGGGCGTGCATTTAAACTGAAGATGAAACTGAAAGCAGCAGCGGCCAGTTTAAAAGCGAAGGCCGAAAAGGTTGGAGGGAGTGGTTTGGATGAGGGCGAGGTATCGTCGGCTGTGTACTGCGTAATCACGAAGGACGGGGAGGGAAGGAAAGCAACTACGGAAGGGCCTAGTCAGGATACTGATAAAGGAATCGTTGGGGTTGGGAGCGTCGCTGAGGGTGATTCTGAATACAGTGGAAGTGGAAAAGGTATTCAATTTGAGATGAAAGAAATGAAGAGAGAAGAACCGAAAGCGCGTCCAGATGGCCACTATGCCGATATTGACGAGATTCGGACTGCGAGCGGTCCTGTTGATAAGCCGACTTTAGCTGAGAGCCACATGGAAAATGGCGGGCCAACCGATGGAGACGAAGAAGAACTCGAGGGTGGCTACGCGATGGTTGGTAAAACGTCGAAACAAAAGTCCCAGGAAAAACTTAAAGGGGCAAAAAAGAAGGGCCGGGGCGCTGATGAATCTGCTGCCGATGCTGGTGGGGCAGTCTACGCTGAAGTTGTCAAGAAGCCTCGAAAACGTCGCGAGGAGCAACCGCCAGCGGACAAAACAACACCTGGTGAAGAAGAAGCGGAACAGATCGATGATGTTTATGCTGAAGTTGATAGAACTTCAAAAGTGAAGTACCGGATGAGACCAGAGTTAGCACGGCGGAATATAGAGGGCGCTACCGACCCGGCTGCGTCACCTGGGGACGAGTATTCGCACCTCCAAAGAGAGAAGATCACCAAACCATCATCACCTGGAACTTTAAACTCGGGTGTTGATGAAAACGAGGCAGGTTATAATAGCCCTGTGTGGGAGGACAATGACTTGTATACCAGTAGTTCTTTGCGAGATGACGTCAGAGATACGCCATCTGGCGGTGACTCTCAGTCCTACGAAGATGATATCTACGTGTCAGTTCGTTGAGACGTCGGGTTTGCTTGGCCCGACATGTGAGAGACTTTATTCACTGCCTGACATGTTGTGGGTCAGTACAGAAAGCATACACCATATCACAGCTTTGTGCACCTTCATAGAGTATGTGCGTTCACACACACTGAACTTATGCCCGCCACACACGGTCACATTCTTCGCTTTAAAAAAAAATTCTGATCGAGGCCTACGGTATATAGAAGAAAAGGTGATTTATACATTTTTTTCCACAAGAAATCGAGAACATTATGAACGTAGACCAGTGTTGTAGGATACGACATATTTGAATGTCTGAAAATAAAGAGAAACAGTTTCTTTTGTAGAAATCGCGTTTATTTACTTCCTCGTTCAAGAAAGCTTGGAACAATCTTCCACACCGAATCACTTCAAGAAGACTCTGAATGGTCATACATGACAGTAGAGAATGCGCAGAGAGTGTTGCTTCAGTTAGGTTGAAACCGACTCGATTTGGCACCCACAACATTTCTCTTACTGTGGGTCAAAGGTCTTTGTGCATTTTGTGCAGTAAATGTATGGAAGAAATGGTTCTTGTTAAGGTGATATGATTGTAGTATGGATTATCACATCAAGACACGCATGATCAAGATCTTGGCACAGAAAATGATCGGCCCCTTGAAGTAATATTGTTTGAACCCAGACCTCTGAGATCAGTCACACAGAAAAGGAATACCACAAACGATAAAATAGGGAGGTTTAGAAATCAAACGATAAACGTAAACGTTAACGACAACGTCATTTTTGTACTGAAAATGCAATATAAAATCTCAATGTGTAGTATGAAAAATAACGTTGTCGTAAAGTTTACGTTTATCGTTTGATTTCTAAACCTCCCTAATATTTTTCTTGTCAGAGGCGCAAAGGGCGGAGTGATGGGGATAGGCTGGTGATGACGTCATCAAAGGGACAGTATGGAGAGACTGAAACCTCAATGTAGCACGATAGGCCTACATTCACAGCCCTCGCCATTGTCCAAAATCTCATCGCTCAGCTACGATTCAAACACCTACTTTTAATTTTCAGTGCCAAAGACTGCCATTAATATGCTGAATATCTGTGAAGCGGGTCGTTTAGATGGAAGTCAAGGATACATTCACAGCCCTCGTTATCCGTATCCAATCTCTCTGGACCAGCTTCCACGGAATGGCTGTAAATGTTCTGCAACATTAGCCAACCCCGTCACCATCCAGGTCAAAGTGTTTAATACTTTCTTAATGGATGATCATCAAACATTGCAAATTTACTGGGATTCTCAGAAAGAGACACCTCGGTCTGTTACTACTTTCTACAAGGAATTCACACACACAGCCTCGACATCATTCTATGTTTCCTTCTCGTCGACTTATCTCGATGCCTTGTTTTGGTTGGAATACAGGGGTAAGTCCATTGCGTCGACTACAACTCCCTATCGTCTGCAAAGGCGAGGCGGTTGTTCATGAAGAGGAGCACCAATCTCTCGTTTATTTGCACAGTAAAGTGAACTATGACCCCCGACCATATCAGGGTTTTCACGGTTTGCATGTATAGCATAGCCATCTTCGGTAGTGTAAGCCCATAGTTATCGAAAACTCCGTCGAAAAAGCAAGGATGATGAGGACACCACTGTTTGCCAGATATGATGGACCCGTTGTCGTTCTGGCCCCGTATTCATAAAGCTACTTAAGTCTATGTATGAGAATTATCTTTTGTGTTGAACAAAGGATAAGTGTCACATTAGACTTAAGTAGTTTTATGAATACGGGGCCAAGCCCCTGAGTGACAAAAATAGGTCCTTTACACTAAGTATCTGGGTGGACAGCATGACGAAGAGAGAACATACTACATCATTCCGAACACCAACACCAACGTCCCACACTAAAAGTGCAACTGTCAACTATGCCTTTAACGGATAGGCAATCCATTTTTCAGGAAATCTTCCACTGGCAATAACTTGTTCAGGCACTGGATCAACAACAACAACGCCAGCAACAACATGGCCAGCAACAACAACTACGCCAGCACCAACAACAACTAGGCCGACGACGAAAGCCGCAGTGATTGTATCTACAGCTGCATCACCAGGCGTTACCTCTCAGCCACCAGTACAAACAAATCCCTCTACAAGGTCACAGGATACCATTAGCTCTACAAGTGTAGTCGAGGGTAAGTCACCATAAACAGGGGAACAGCTTGCCAGAGAGGAGCTGAAGGCAAAAAATAGAGGCAAGTAGTCCGAATTTGACTTCTGTCATCGGATGTAAGTCCTTGACTAGCCGATATCACTCAGAGGTGCATGCCTTATTTTGGCGGGTTAATTTAGTTGTTGTGTTTGTTTCAGGTCTTACCGCTGCCGCCGTCATAGGCCCAATGATTGTGATCCTGATCGTTATAGCTGTGGGAATCATACTCTGGTAAGTACGTGTACATTATACATGTACATAAGATGGCTGATGGTCAAACTAATGTAGGCCTGCCGCCTATAGCATCTACAAGGAGCCCGGCAGCGAAATTTTTTTCTCGACAGCCGGCGCCACCATCGCCGTGCACGCCACTCTCCAACCCAGGAACTAACTACTCTATGTCATCCTGAGGACATCTTAGCGCTGGCTCCCTTCGCCAGCGTTAAGAACCCCTGATGTTCTCAGGATGAACTATGTTGTCGGCGAATGAACCCAATACACTGCGTATATTTTGTAATGGTTTTTTCGTAGTTCGTTTTACTGCCGCTAGGTGGCTCCCTTACATTGGCAGTCAAAATACCGGTAAGAGATTGCA
>NMRB01003983.1:7427-31658 GCA_002633025.1 Notospermus geniculatus | reverse complement strand
CCATGTAGGCCCAGCAGTCAAGTATGCTGACCATCAAATTTGCTGATAAGCAAATTTCAAGAGTGCTAGTTCAAAGCCCAGATTGCATATCGAGGCTTGACGGAAAAAAATGAATTCATAATCAGAACGACAACCGTGGAAATGATTCGATAAATCTACTCAAACTGGCTCGGGCACATGGTAAGGATTCGCCGAATGTTCACGCAAGGCACCATAACCCGTGAACCTTCCCGTTCATATTGTTCAAACTCGGCAACAAAGGGTGAGAACTGGGCGCATCTTCGAGGAGTTCGGACACTAACAGCGTGATATCTTGGGACGATAGGTAAGTCCTATTCTACCCTTCTTGAAGATCAAATAAAACCATTTAAAAAACATTTATAGACGTTTTCCTGGCGGATTCTTTTGTACAGTGAATATACAATCATAATAATGTCATTTTCTCATATCATTTATGTTATTTGGAGTTAATTCCGTAGAGTTCCTTGGGGATCCTTGTTTTCCAGATTCCTTAAAATCTATATGGCCTCGGTGTAACACTTTCTCGTGTTCTCCATATCTCAGTGTTTCCTTACAAAAGACAACAAGAGAGGCCAAGACTTTTCAGTATGGGAACACAGAGGAATCTCTGACTCTCGTTTTACATGTGCCCCAAAGAATTAGGGAAGACACTGAGAAGCGGGACTACTGTGGCACGTTACACCGTAGTGAACACGTGTACCATCTATACACAAACAAAAAAACACGAGGATTACTGATATCCTTCGCTTGTATTCACATAGGAAAGGAACTACATGTAAAGGATGAAACGACTCCGCTGATCAGCTATCATTCGCAAAAATGTGCTCGTAGGAACGAGGTTGAAATTGAATAGTTAGACTGATTCCCGTGTTAGTGGTGGAGACGGGAACCAACGAAAGTGATAAAGGGTCCTGTCTTAGCCGTAACTACAGGGACCAAAATGGGAATATTATTGCATTCATCTGATTTCTTGCAAAACCACATTTTTCTGTTCATCGGCGGTGTATACACCAGGAAGTGTAAATCAACCATGACTCAAGGCAAATAAATGTTTTTCCGAGTTTTCTGGGTCACCGTATGCAAAGAGTTGATTCGCCGAATCCTATATGGCCTGTCAGTATTAACCACGATCTAGTGCATTTTATCGATATGATAAGATAACATTCAGACCAGCAAAAGCACATGTGCTTTAGTGTAAATCACTGTACTCTAAACAATATGAAATGGTCCATGGACCATGTGCTCACCCGTTTGGACATACATGTAATAGTGTAATGACAGAGAGAATGTACATTTCAACAGAAATCTATTTTTGATGTCAGTTGAGCGATCTGGGTCAAGTCATTCCCAAGTTGCAGGACTTCAATGATTTTTGTGTTATGCCACCTGGCGGCCATATTGGATGTCCAATCGCGCCAAAACTTCACATGCACATAAAGGCCATCTAGAGGGTGCCACATAGCACATTTGAGCGTTCTTGGTCAAGTCATTCCTGAGTTATAGCACATTTGATGATTTTCGGTTTACGCCACCTGACGGCCATATTGGAAGTTTAATCAGGCCGAAATTTGAGTGCTTGTAAAGGTCATCTAGAGGGAGGTAAATATCAAGTTTGAGCACTTTGGGTGAAGTCGTTCCTGATGAGTTATAGCATTTGAATGATTTTCACGTTACGCCACCTGGCGGCCATATTGGATGTCCGATCGGGCCGAAACTCGGTATTTTTGTAGGTACAGTCTTGTTCGTATTAATATCAACACCTATTATCTCAAATATCTCATAAACCACCAAACCAATTTAAATGCGGTTTTCTGCATAAGGTCAGAAATCTTGTTGACTACAACTGGACATCAATGTTTTTGTACAAGATTCACTTCTTGATTGCGTAATCTGTCATTGAAAAAAGGTCCCCCAAAAAACTTTTTTGTTTCTAGATTTTTCACCAAAATTCCTTGACCAGAATGAAGTTATGCCAAAATAAAGGTTATTTAGCAAGTTACTGTCAAAATACGTCGTTTAGTTTTTGAGAAACTGACGTTTTTGTAAAGCTATATCAACACAACCTTGTGTTCCACTATCAACAACTTATGAGACGGCCCCGACATAATAATGCAAACCATACACCATGCATGGGTCACTGTATAGGCATAGAAAAATGTTGTGACCTGTACTGGTTATTCATGACATTGTATTGCAAAAAGTAACAGGCATTGAGAAAGAACTTAGTAGCCTTTGTCATCTTTGTTTGAAGTTAACCAGTGCATGAATTGGACACTAAAGCCTCCACACACTTGAAAAATTATTATGTAACACTTTTGCCACACAGGACTGAGCGCTGTTCTATAGATCTTTGGATTTTGTGTGCACTGACGGCCTACACAAGGAACATGAAGTATAGGGACCGTCTCATAAGTTGTTGGCAGTGGAAGACAAGTGGTGTTGGTATAGCTTTACAAAAACGTCAATTTTTCAAAAACTAAATGGCCGATTTTGACAGTAACTTGCTAAATCACCTTTATTTTGGCATAACTTCATTCTAGCCAAGGAATTTTGGTGAAAAATCCAGAAACCAAAAAGTTTTTTTTGGGACCTTTTTTCAACGACAGATTACGCAATGAAGAAGTGAATCTTGTGCAAAAACATTGATGCCCAGTTGTAGTCAACAAGATTTCTGACTTTATGCAGAAAACCGCATTTAAATTGGTTTGATGGTTTATGAGATATTTGAGATAATAGGTGTTGATATTAATACGAACAAGACTGTACCCCTGTAATACACGTTTATGCAAGATATGAAGACGCTCGGTGAAATAATGAAGAATTGTGGCAGGTTCATTACTTTTGTCTAACTTTGACGTCTGTGACCTTGAAAAGTAGGTCAGATCAAAAACCCGTTATATATTTTATGTATCCGATACACCTATGATAAAAATTTGGAGATGATTCAGTCATTAGTTCACGGGTTATTGCACTTTTTGTGTTTTTGGTTTTGGCTACCTGGAGGCCAAGCCAAGAATCGAATCGGACCGAAACTTGGTGTCATAGGTCATCTGACGTAGGGGTATATATGTACCAAGTTTCAGATCAATAGCTCCAGCGGTTACGAAACGTGCCCTGCTAACGGCCAACGACGGTCGACGACGACGGACGCTGCACCACGACAAAAGCTCACTGGTGAGCTAAAAATACTAACAATGAAAATTCTGCCTACGTATGGCCAACTTTTGGAACCTAGTTTGAGGATGACACCGTGCACAAAAAGTTGTCTACCGTCCCCCAAAAATTCCAGGACTAGATCTAACCAACTCGGAATCAAGGCATCGTGAGAGAGGATATTTGCACCCGAAAGAAGTCTTTGTTTCATCGAAATCCGCAGTCAAGCCAATCAGAAATTATGTCCGTTTTTGAGCAGAAATGTCAGCCGCCAATTCGGAGTTCTGTCACATCACTTGGTGCATGAATTATAGGGTGCAACTTTGCCGCAAAAGAAGTGGCATAACTGATTGCTGAAACTTAGAAATTCAAAATTTCTTCAATGTGAGCCTGAAAGTGCAACCACGACTCGGTCATGCACATCGCCTCCTGCCTACAATTTTCTGCAGAGCTAGGTATCGAAATTGCATTAAAATCGATATGAATCGTCAGTAACCACATCCCCTGTGCACAATGAAATAAATCACCTTCCTGTTGGAAGAGATTCGGTGAATCACTTGATTTGTCGACAAACCGAATCTCATTATCAATGGGTAGGGACAGTGAAAAAGGTTTCGATGAAGCATTTCTCAGCAGAACAAGACACCTAAATACGATCTAACAAACTGATATACAGGCAGTCCACAAAAATGTTGCGGCCAACAAATCAGGCAACCACAGAAATTATTAGACATATTGCTGATTTACAGACTTGCATGTATGATGCATCTCGCTGAATTAACTCTCCACTGACCATTTACACTGCATGTGGTGTGGAATTGTCTCCAGTCTGGAACGTGATTAACTGCCAACTATAGCCAGAGGAATCGGAACCAGTCAGTGTTGGTTTAGGTCTGGGACTGCTTGGAGATATTGCGTAGGCCTATTATTAGCGTGGATTAATCGTAGCGTCGATAACAGTGGGTTGGCATAGGGGCTCGAACGTGACCGCCCGGCGGAGCGGGGATCACACACACCCGAACCATGGACAGGCCATGGTTCGGGTGTGCACCTGATTCTATGCCAACCCACCACTGTTATCGACGCTACAATTAATCCACACACAGGCTTACTCAATAGGCCTACTCAAATCTTCAAGCCACCCTAGGCCTAACCAACACTGACTGGTTCCGATGTGTGATACACGCTCAGAGTGGCAGTTACTTTCGAGCCTACCCGGGTCCACAGTTTGGGAAGATACGCATGCACAGAAGGCGTAAATCCGGCCGTACATGATTCAGCACCAGGCGGCGGGATAATGACGTTGTCATGGTTGTTTCCACCAATGACATTCACCAAAATTCGGCCCCTATACTTGTCTCTTGTTCTCTTTGTGATCCGATTGGTGAACTCTACTGTCTTATGCCAGAAGTATAAATAATACAATGGGGTACAGGTGTCACAGGAATCAGCGTCCTAGGAATGCAGGTCCTCCAAACAATAGCCCGCTTATGTAAGGTTATATTCGAATGGTCCTGGTCTCCTTAGCCATATATTCTAATCTCGCTGAACAATAAGACCGGACTTTGATTCCAGGGGACTTTGATTCCTTTCACACCGGCAACCCTAATCCGCGACGCGGCGCTGACTATCAGCCAGGTCAGAACTGCGTCATTGAAAGTAAGGCTAATGTTGTATTCCAATTAATTCTGAATCGCACACCATGTTACTAGGCCAAATACATGTATAACTAATTTCTAATTTTACTTTTTTATCATTAAGTACAGAAATGCTAAAATATACCTTATTGCTTTTGAGCAAAAATCTCTGCGGGAACATGATGAATTTAATCGATAAAGTTGACCATTTTAGCGTAAACAACAGGCAAATGATCGACGTTATGGGTTGTGGAAGACGCAAATTTTTGTACCGTCAGAATGACGCACGACGCCTGATGACGTTCAACAATCGCAAAGCATGTGCACTTGCGTTTTAACCTGGTTGATGATCAGCGCCGCCTTTTGTTTGCCGGTACCCCATTACGTCTGCACAGGGTTCAAGAGACAATTACTGGCCGAATTTTGTCAATGGCAGTGGTGGAAATAACGTCGTTACTGCCCACCGCCTGTGTTTGGCCTCTCAAAAGCCGATTTCCCTTATACACAAAAAGCAATGATCGGCGTTCCGCTAAAAGTTCTCGAATGCTCCGCAAGGTGGCTGCACAGCAACGTTCGGGGAACATTGCGTTAAAGGAGCACGGTATTGGATCTCAAACGCGTTATTTGACTGCCGACGTAGAGGGAGCCACCTAGCGGCAGTAACACGAACTACAAAAATGCATTACAAAATGTACGGGGGAAATCGGGTCAACTCGCCAATACGTCGTTGGTCCCTGGGTTGGAGAATGGCACAGTGGCGTCGGCTGTCGAAAAAAAGTGGCAATAACGTGCTACCGTGTTAACAATTTCTTAATTTCATAAGACTTTTTTGAGCTAAAAGAGGATAAGGATGTATTACTGTATTATTTCTAAGAGTGAACATGTCGCCAAATTGAAGGCAAAACACCAATTTGAAGCACCATCTATGTTCTACCCCCAAGTGAGCCTCGAAAACTTGTTTATTTTTGGAAAGTAGTTGGTACCCGTAGTTACTTCATTTCATATCTTCGTGGCTTACTCAAGGTGCGCTGAGAATTAACTCCAAAACCTTACTTTCTTCCTTGCACATTGTAACTTCTGTAGATTTGACCCTGAGGTAGCCACCCTAAAAAAATGGGCAGTGCTAAGAAAATCAAGCAGATTTGAGAACAACAAGAAAAGGACATCGGAGCGATGTCTATGGTTTCCGATGATAAGAGCTACTCTAGAGCTAGTTACATGTATCTGTGACCTTGACCTCTGACCTTGAGAAGTATTGCGTAACTGGAACAGGGATCCTTGATTAAACAAATCACAGATACACAGACACACACACAGACAGACACCACGACCAAACACTATATGGTTTCCGATCTTGAGATCGGAAACCATAATAATCCAACTGCATAATTCTTAGAAAAACTGACTCTTATAGTCCGGCTACATCTTATCGCGACCCAGAAGAATGCGGAAGTCATGTAATGTGGCACAGTTTTGCGGTTTTTAATCATGCATGTTGATTAATTGTGGTCGTTCCCCAATTGTTCGCACTGTGAACCGGTTATTAAAGAGTTGAGTGTGATTAGAGGTCCGTAGAAAATCCAACTAGCAATTTCCTGACTTCCGCATTCCTTTGTGTCGCCCTTAGATGTACCAGACTATAGAGGTTCTTCACGTGACGTCACATCTCCAAATGTCCGCCATATTGGCCGTCAAATGACGCAACGTCACAGCATCAACACAGCGTTTTTGACGTGGTTTGTACGTTGTCGGCATTCATCGGACCTCTTCTTCACTGTTCTACAGCAAGCCGTATGGACGATTCGCTTTGTTTTCAACACAGTTTTCTCACCAGAACAACTACTTATGCTCAGAAACTGTGAGAGGTAAAGTGATTTGTTGAGTTGTATGCTCCCAGTGGTCTGTACGGGCCGCTGAATGTTCGAACCGAGAACAAGATGGCAGCCTCCAGGCTTCATTTTGACGGCCAGTATGGCGGCCGTGTGACGTCAGTGAAGAACCTCTATACCTAGCTGAGGGAAAAAATCCAGTTAGGCCTAGGACTACTCATTGTTTCCTTTTATTTTGCAGGGAGCTGAATCACTCAAGCAAAACCTTCCAGACGAATTAGCTATTCTTGCCGTAGGCAGCTGGGACAAAGTCGAACCGAGAACAAGATGGCAGACTCCAGGCTTCATTTTGACGGCCAGTATGGCGGCCGTGTGACGTCAGTGAAGAACCTCTATACCTAGCTGAGGGAAAAAATCCAGTTAGGCCTAGGACTAGTCATTGTTTCCTTTTATTTTGCAGGGAGCTGAATCATTCAAGCAAAACCTTCCAGACGAATTAGCTATTCTTGCCGTAGGCAGCTGTGACAAAGGTGAATCATCCAAACATAACTAGTCCAGACGAATTGGCTGTGCTTGCCGTTAGCAGCTGGGACAAAGGCTGAATCATTCGAGCATAACCTTCCAGACGAAGTAGCTGTGCTTGTTCAGGGCAGCTCGGACAAAAAACTGACATCATCCTTGGACTACTATGACACAAACTAAAGTCTGAAGCATTTTGATTTAGAATGTAGCAATTCAGACAGACCCTGGACACTTGCTCACCCCCAATGACCTGCGGCATTGTTATTTTTTTCGCATTGGTAATATTAATTTGTGCATATACTTTTCGATTCAGAATGGACCAAAGACAGAATAAAAGACGTGGAAGAGGAAGAGGTCGTAAAAATATATCCTCGCGGCACGGTGATGAAAATCCAACCGCTGACACCAATCCCACTCGGGAAGATGGAAAATTTGACGAGGCAGAAAGCAAACAAAAGCCACCTGCGGATTCAGCATCACCTGATCAAAAGAAGGCCAAATTCAGGGGGCCAAACGGACGTCGCAAGTTTGACAAACGCGCAACTGTTAAATGTTATAAATGCCATCAGCTGGGCCACATTGTGCCCGTAACTGCGGACTGGCAGCGGGAAACGGTCATGAAGGGGGGTCCCAGGGCAGACAGTCTTCAATATCAGGAGATGAACTGCAGTCGGGTGATAATTTATCTTCATCAGCTGAGGAAGCGTCTGCTATCGCAAAACTTCCAAACGACCAGAATCAGAGCAAAGGAGACGAATTGTTTGGGAGCGAAACTTCCACAAGGGGGGATAACGAGTCTACGACGGGCAAGGACGTCAAATCAGGAGACGAACTACAGTCAACAGCAGACTATTCACCATCATCAGTTCAGGAAGCGCCTGCTGATTTAAAACCCCCTAATGACCAGAATCTGGGCGAAGGAGATGTCAAATCAGGAGTTGGACAACAGCCATCTGGAGATAATTCATCTTCAACGGTTACCGAAGCGTTTGCTCGTTCAAGAGCTCCCAATGACCAGATTTCGAGCAAACGTGATGTCTTGACTGAATGCCAAAGGACCACGCCGGGAGATAGACAGACCACATCGGGAAAATACATTGAACTAGGGGATGAACAACAGCCATCTGCAGGTCATTCATCTTCATCAGTTAAGGAAGCTTCTGCTTATTCGAAACAGCCAAAAGACCAGAATCCGAGCGAAAGATATGACTTTTCTGGTAATGAAAAGTTTACAACGCAAGATGACGAGTCTACAACGGGAAATAGTGCCAAATTAGGAGGAGGACTACCGCCATCTACAGGTCATTCACCTTCATCAGTTGAGAAAACTTCCGAGTGTGCACAGCCGCGTAATGACCCGAATCCGAGCGAAGGCGATGCCTCTGGAAATGAAAAGTTTACCACGCAAGATGACGAGTCTATGACGAGAAATGACGTCAGATTCGGAGAAGAACTACAGCCACCTACAGATCATTCACCTTCATTAGTTGAGAAAACGTCTGTTGGTGCACAATTGCCCAATGGCCAGAACCCGAGTAATGGAGACAACCTTTCTGGACGTGAAGGGGCCACAATGAAAGATGAAGAAGCCATGACAAGAAATGACCTCAAATCAGAAGACGAACAACAGTCATCAGCTGATCAGTCAGCTTCATCAGTTGTAAAAACGTCTGCTTATGCACAGCCGCCCAGTGACCAGAATCTGAGCAAAAGAGACATCTCATCACGACCTAACGAAACCTCAACTGAAGACAAACAGCCTACAACGAGAAATGACGTTGAATCGGGAGACGAACAACAGCCATCCATAGATCGGTCATTTTCATCAGATGATGAATCGTCTGCGGTTGCAAAATCGCCGAATAAGCAGGCTCTGAGCGATGGAGGCGACATCCCTGGAAGTGAAGAGTCCACAACGGAAGATGACGAGTCTACAATGGGACAGGACGTCAAACCAGGAGACGAACAACAGCCTTCAACTGATCATTCACTGTCATCAGCTGAGGAAGCGTATGCGGTTGCAAAATCGCCGAATGAGCAGCCTCCGAGCGATGGGGCCGACTTATCTGGAGGTGAAGAGTCCAGAACAGAAGATGCGAAGACTACATGTATGACGGGAAATGACGGCGAATCAGGAGACAAACATCAGTTTTCAACAGACCACTCACCTTCATCAGCTGAGGAAGCGTCTGCAGTTGGAAACCTGTCCCATGACGTGAATCCGAGCAAAAGAGACGACACATCTGGAAGAAAAGAGTTCACAACGAAAGATAAAGAGTCTTCAACAGGAAATGGTATCGGATCAGAGGACAAACAACAGTCATCTACATATCATTCACCTTCGTCAGTTGATAAATCGTCTGTGGCTGCATATCCGCCCGAAGACCAGAAACTTAGTGATGGACATGGCGTGACAAAAATTAAAAAGACCACAACAGAAGATGAGGAGCCAACTACTGTGAAAGAGTTAGAATCAGGAGGTAAACGAAAGCCATCAGCAGATTATGCACCTTCATCAGTTGAGGAAGCCCCTGCTCGTGCACAACCACTTGATGACCAGAATCCGAACAAAGGAGACGACTTGTCTGGAAGTGAAGATTCCACAACGGATGATGAAGAATTTCTACGGCGGGAAATGGCGTCGAATTAGAAGACGAACAACAGTCATCTACAGATCATTCACCTCCATCAGTTGAGAAATCGTCTGCATATCCTCCCAATGACCAGAATTTTAGTAGTAACGGCTTGTCAGAAAGTAAAACGTTCACAACGGAAGATGAAGAGCCAACGATGGTGGAAGAGGTCGAATCAGGAGATAAACGGAAGCCATCAGCAGATTCTTTACCTCAATCAGTTGAGGAAGCCCCTGCTTGTGACAAACAACCTGATGACCAGAACCCGGACGAAGGAGACAACGTGTCTGGAAGTGAAGAGTCCACAACAGAAGATGAAGAATCTACGAAGGGAAATGACGTCAAATTAGTAGATCAACAACTGTCATCTACAGATCATTCACCTCCATCAGTTGAAAAATCGTCTGCTTGTGCATATCCGCCCAAAGGCCAGAATTTTAGTAGTGGAAATGGCTTGTCAGAAAGTAAAATGTCCTTAACGGAAGATGAAGAGCCAACGATGGTGAAAGAGGCCGAGTCAAGAGGAAAGCGAAAGCCGCCAACAGATTCTGTACCTTCATCAGTTGAGGAAGCCCCAGCTGGTGCACAACCACCTGATGACGAGAACCCGAATGAAGAAGACGACTTGCCTGGAAGTGAAACGTCCACAACGGAAGATGAAGAAACTACGACAGGAAAAAACGGCGGATCTGGAGATGAAAAGCAGTCGCCAAGAGATTATTTACCTTCATTATTTGTGAAGGCCCCTGCTCGTGCACAACCGCCTGATGACCACAACCCGAATGAAGGAGACGCCTTGTCTGGAAGTGAAGAGTCCAAAACGGAAGATGAAGAGTCTACGACGGGAAATGACGGCCAATCTAGAGATGAAGAACAGTCGCCGCCAGTTTATTTGCCATCATTTGAGGATGCCATTGCTAGTGCACAACCGCCTGATGACCAGAACCCGAGGGGAAGAGATGACTTGTCTGGAAGTGAAGGGTCCAAAACGGAAGATGAAGAGTCTACGACAGGCAATGACGGCCAATCTAGAGATGAAGAACAGTCACCACCAGTATATTTGCCATCATTTGAGGACGCCATTGCTCGTCCACAACCGCCTGATGACCAGAACCTGAGCGAAGAGGACACCTTGTCTGGAAATGAAAAGTCAAAAACGGAAGACGTTGAGTCTACGACGGGAAATGATGAAGAACAGTCACCACCAGATCATTTACTCATATTAGTTGAGAAGTCGTCTGCGCGTGCGCAACCGCCTGATGAACAGAAACCGAGCAAAGAAGATGCCTTGTCTGGAAGTGAAGAGTCCAAAACGGAAGATGAAGAGTCTCCGACGGGAAATGACGGCGAATCAGGAGATGAAGAACAGTCACCACCAGATCATTTACTTTCATTAGTTGAGATATCGTCTGCGCGTGCACAAACAGCTAATGACCAGAATCCAAGCGAAGCAATGAAACCAAACGTACTGGAACATGGTATTCGGAAAAGGGAAAATACAGAACATGACAAAGCCGAGGTCGATGCATTGAAACAGAAACTGGATCGTGAAGAATTAGCCATTCAAGCTTTGGAGAAGAAACCCGACCAAGAAGACTGTAAGAAACATCTGCAGAAACCAAGCGATTTCGAAAATGATCCCAGGAATACCGGAGAGATCAAACAATTGCATGATGACATCAAGAAGATGGAGAAAAAGTTCACGGAGAACATCCTGAAATTAGAGAAACAGTACAAAAACGATGTAGGCGCATTGAAACAGAAAGTGGATCCTGATGACTCAGCCATACAAGCTTTGGAGAAGAAACCTGACCTAGAAGACTACAAGAAACTTCAGCAAAAAGTAAGCGATTTAGAAAATGATCCCAGGAATACAGAACAGATCAAAGAATTGCATGATCACATCAAAAAAATGGAGAAAGAGTTCATGGAGAACATTGAGACTTTAGAGAAACAGCACCATGCTGAGGTCGAAACATTGAAACAGAATCGTGATGTAGAATTAGCCAATCTTCAAGCGTTCGAGATGAAGCAAGACTACGAGATACTTCACAAAAGAGTAGGAGATCTAGAAAATGATCGCAGGGAAAATAGAAAACATATTGAACTACTAAGAGATAAAGCAACGTCCATGGAGAAAGAAGCCAACAAGAAGGTCGAGCGTTTAGAGAAACAGTACAAAGCTGAGGTCGACGCGTGGAAACAGAAGCTTGATCGTGATGTCAAATTAGCCACGGAAGCATTAAAGATGAAGCAAGACTATGAGAAACTTCAGAAAAGAGTAGAAGAATTAGAAAAAGATCGCAGAAAATACAGAGAACAGATTGGACAACTGAATGATCAAGTCGTCAAGATCAGCAAGACAATGGAGATAGAGTTCAAAGAGAAGATAGATAATTTAGGGAAGCAGCACAAGCTCATGGTCGGCACGTTGAAACAGTAGTCAAGCCAGTCAAGCAAGACCACGAGACAGGTCAGGAAAGAGTAAACAAATTGAAAAACCGTCGCAGGAAAAAGAGAACATATCCAACAACTTGACGATCTAATCATTGACATAGAGTAATCCCACGTGACGTCACTTTCTAATTAACATATAATTTGTATAATTAGCACAGACTTGTTTGCGGCCACATTGGCCGTCATGTTTGATGAAAACTGAAGAAAACATAAGAAAAAGCAAAATACTCTAGATTCGTTCTTCTAAGGTTACTTCAGATATTAATGCTGTAGGTTTAGGCCTTGCCCACAATATAGACCATACAAAGAATTTATTGATTCTATTCAACATAACTGACCAATGAGTGAGTGTTGCGTTACTTGCACTGGGCCGCGAAGACTGCTTTGTTGGCAGGCACTACTAAAAGAGTGTCTGTTACAATCACTATTCCCTGAAGATAACGATGTCAATAACCTGTGGTCGGATAAATCAGTCTCCAATAGCCCTTTCCCTCCTCGCCTGTCAGTCACATTGAACAGCTCTTTATTTTGCCATGCATATTCAATAGGGTAGGCGGTCATATGGGTGTTCAGTGAAGTAACCTTAGAAGAACGAATCTAGAGTATTTGCAAACTACATTTCTCAAATTTTGGTTTTCCAGTACATGATCTGACAAACAAAATCAAATGTTATACTCTTGTTTCAGTGTCTGGTGGTTAAATGATGTTTATCAGGTGTGAAAACGTTTAGTGCGTGGTTGCATAGAAATGCAGTGTATTGTTGACGGCCAATCATGTGGCTAATTACAGATTCAGTAGCGCATTAGTGACGTCAGTGGGATTCCTCTAGAATCGCAGTGGACATCATCATGTCAAAATTGGACTTTTCATTCAATGTAAAATATACAGGGTGTTTCAAAAAAAGGTAATCCAACTTTAAGGGGTTAATACGACCAAACTACATACCTTTCCGCAAGGATCATGGTATCACCTTAAAGTGGTCCTGAACCGCCCGGACGAGCGAGACAGCCTCGTTTTCATTTTCCCGCGCTACGCCCATCTCAAAACGAGATGAATGAGCGCCTGTCAATCATCACGTCACGTGATTACTATGGAATTTATTACGCGATCACTGATTGGGCAAGTTCTGATAGCTGACAGCTGATTGTCAAAACAACATGGGCGCCACCAGTTCACTGAGTCGCGATTTCTCCTCTATTTCTGGGAGTTTTTGAGGATACATTCACGCCTAAAAGTGTTCCATCTGACACGAGTGACACCATTGATGACGATGTCGGCCAGTTTGCCAGGCAAGTTGGTCTTTTTTCGGAAGAAGCCCCAGAATTAGCTGCCGTTTCACCGGCGCGGCGGCGAGATCCGCCGTCCGGCAATATGTTAATGATGCCATACATACAACCAACCTCCTCATTCGTCTTAAAACGGAGTTCCAGCCACTTCGATAACCTCTCTGGACAAATCCACAGCCGCTGGTCGGCATTTGCTACCTTTTTAGGCCGCACTTTCCCTTCTTTCACTTTTCGCTTGGGCATCCTGTCTACTGCGGTTTGCACGACCATCTCACTGTTGACAAACTCAGTTAAGGTAGCGTACTGCGCATGCTCAGAAGCCAGGAGCGGAAATCGGAAGTTCCATTTTCGTGGGCGGTGAAAATGATCGGGTGCCAACTTTTGCTGGCCGGTTCAGGACCACTTTAAAGTAGATTATGAGCGTTAAAATGACACCAAGGATTCTTGTCCAGGGCTATGCAAGATTGAGCACCATCGTCCAGAGGTTCCGGTGCAAAAATGCGGTTTGTTCACTTTCATGTGAAACAAAATTTCAACAGAAACTCTCGTTAATAAAAGATTTTTTTTTATTTAGGAGACATTCACCAACATCTTTCAACATTCTGAGAACAAATCCAGAAATGTCAGAGGAGCAGTTGGGGACATGCGCCGTCGATGTGGAAATGAGTTTTGCTACGCTGGTCACTTGTCTCGACAGTACGTCGATGTGGACTTTGCTTGGAGAGAGGCGGCTGCCATGTTCAAGGTGTTGGCGAGTGAGAGGATTTGGAAATCGGCCGCCAGATGTCTGGAATGTTGAAACATGTTGATGAAGGTCTGCTAAAAAAAAGAATATCTTTCATTCAATGAATTTCTGTTGATTTTGTTTCACATGAAAGTGAACAAGCCGCATTTTTGCACCCTAACTTCTGGATGATGGTGCTCAATCATGCATAGCTCTGGACAATAATCGTTGGTGTCATTTGAACGCTCATAATCTCTACTTTAAGGTAATACCCTTATCCTGGCGGAAAGGTATGTAGTTTGGTCGTATTAACCCCAATAAGTTGGATTACCTTTTTTTAAAACACCCTGTATTTAAAGTACTTTTGATTCAGTAAGGAAAGCTATGATATCATGATCAAGATAATGGATAACCACAACAAACTATCCCAGGCACTTTACGACAGTTACACTTTTCAGTCAAAAAAGTTTTCCTTAGAATTATTATTTTTCTTAGTTTAAAAAAAACTTCAAACGTTACCAAAAATATGAGGGAGTGTTGCCGGACATAACGTACTAGAGNTACTGTTTGGCAAACCAGGGTCGATAAATAACCACTTTCATCTGAAAATCGCTTGTAGGTGGCTCCTTTCGCAAGGCCCCCTCCACTAAACGATATTTTCTGCCCTGCCAGCTGCTCTGCAGGAGCGCTGCACCCGGCGCTGCATAATTAATGAGCTAGACGTGCATCGAAGACTGTACGGTTACTGCATACACAGCAGATAACTGTGCAAATAACAGTTCGATGCCTTAAAATGTCTTAAAATCTTCGTTGGAGGCATAGCCTACTCCCAATCGCAACTTTTCGATGCCTTTTGGCGAGGGTTGCGACGGCGAGTCGGAGGACGCCATCTTCGTCTTCTGTTTGCATAATTAATGAGGTCTAATTAATATTCATTATTGTCTGCTTGCCATCTAAGACCAAATTTCTGTAATTCGGCAAGCATTTGCTTGCCAAATAACCACTTCCTTGATTGGAAGTACATGTACATGAACTATTTTAGAGTGTCACTATCATGACTATTAAACATACCTCATATCTTGTAGTGATGCCGCGACCGCCCGTTCCAAATCCTCATTGTCACTGCCCTCAGACTCTGTTCCTTCTCCACAGGTTAAATCTACATAGTGCCTAAAGGTGAAAATGTTCAGGATGATAATGAACTGATTATTTGCTGAACATATTGACATGTTTTTCTTTGGTCCCCATTCCGTCACCTCTTTCCTATCTCGTTTATTTAACTCACTATCTGTTGAACCAGGTGCAGATCTAAGGGGGAGAGCACCCGGCGCACGCCCACCCCCTTTTGGCCAAAAAATCTGTAAAACTGACCATGAAATTATGAAATTTGGAGCAAATCATTGAAATTCAATGCAAATTTCAATGTTTCTAGCACAGTGCACCCTCTCTTTCCCCCGGCGTTGCCCCTTCGAGCTCGATGGAGCTTAAGCAGTTTCAGACACAGTTCTTATTTAGACTCAGCTATTTACACATAAGTGTAACTGCAAAATCCCCATGGTAAGTACAGGGATTTCTGTGGTGTTGACCACTGCTAAAGATTTGGGGTAACACGCCACTTTTCAGGATAAGTTTTTGGTGCATTCAACCATGTGCTGGTTGACTAATAAGGATTGTCAGGATGAGCAAACTAGTATAATGCTTTACCAACCTGTATGTTCTGGTATGAATGGAATCTGTCTCTGAATTATCAGCACCTGTAATTTCTTCATTTCTGTAAGGAAAAGGAATAGGATATAGGAATAGGGATAGATATGTCACAGATATTACTAATACAAGTACTTTGTTTCCTGGGGCCGGTTAGCACAAAAAGTTGAAAACATAAAAGTCTGTTAATTTAACTTTTCCTGTTCTCTCAGCCAAATAGCAAAAAAATGTGCTTTTAAAAATTAAAGCCTGGCGACAAGAAAGTTGATAAAATTGTGGCGGTCTTCAGTTCAGGTTTCTAATTTGGCAAAAGTGTTCACATTAAAAACGGGATCTGCTGGATGGGCTTGCTGATGATGGCTAGGAATTAACTGGTGATCTATCAATTTTCTAACCTGCTTGCTATTCCTCTTGCACTTCCAGACACACTACCAGTCGAGTTTGGAGTATCTGTCACAACAATTCTTTGCCGAAAGGTGATGTCAGGTGTGCCACTGCTGACATGTACATAACGTGTGTTGGCCTACAAAGAAATTTAACAGATTTTTGCATTTTTATGTCATGCAAAATAGTACGGTTACCTTTCCAGTTGGTAACTCTCTGACAGATCATTAATTCGCCTTGATACAGGCCAACAAAACAGTCTGGTTCAAGCTTACCCAGAAACATTCAGGCAGAAGACAAAGGTGTTACCGTTAATGTTGGGAATGGTGTCAACTTACCCCTTCTCTGTTGCGAACAATATCAGGCAGTTCATCAGGTGCCATTTCATTCTGAACAAACACAAACAATTTTGATTAGGATCAAAATTTTCAATAGAATTTCTATTGTCCAGTAAACTCCTTGCTCAGAAATTGCGTAGATGCCTGCACGCTATCCATCGTTCCCATTCATTTATGTATACACAAAATGAAATGGTCCATGGACCATGTGCTCACCGTGTTGGACATCGATCCTGAACCAAACCCCCCACCCCACCCACCCCCGTGGAGGATGGAGTTAGGTTTCCTCGAACCTGCACCGCCTAATGTCAGAAGTTGCAATTTACCCAAGTGTGAGAATAAAAAAGCTGGAATTATTAGTAGTATTTTTGACATGCAATTGTATGGATAGCAAACATTTCCACCTAAAATCTCAAATGGTTCTGACATAACAATTATAAAGTCAAAAGTATGCCAATATGAAAAGAATATATTCTTTTGTTGTACCTGGTGACTACAATGTAGGAAACCCACAGTGTGTCACATTTGAGAAAAGTGTTTTATGCACATTTCAACAGCTGAAATGTACAGTTTAACAGGTAAACAGCAGATCAATGCACAGGCAATCTGACAGCCCTTGTTGATCATTCAGCGACTTCCAATGGGTTTTTAGACCACCAGACATACATCAGGACTTCCTGTGTACATGGCACAAATTTGAGACTGCCAGAGCAAAAATGGAATGGATAATAGGCCCCAAATAATAATAATTTTGAAAAATGTTTCTGAATATGCAAATGTTGGTTTTTGTCTTAGAAACTACAAGTAAGTGTGGGGTTTAATCAGCATATTCAGAAACTTTGATGAAGATTTTTATCATTTCTGGAATACATATCAAAATAGAGAACAAACCTTGTCTTTGACAGATATCAAATGTGAATCTTCATCATCATCAAGAATGACAAGATTTGCAGCTGATGTATCTGTTGTTGGCTGGTGTTCCTGAACATGCTGAAAGGTAAATAAATCTATATAGGAAATGCCTTGCCACATTCTACACAATGAAGGCCTTTTGTAAAAATAGGAAATAATTTTGAGTAGAAAATAAAACAGGCCCACTGCAGGTTTTGGAAGTACAGAGTGTCTCAAAAATTTGTTGACCATTTTGATCCTGTCTAAAACTTAAACTGTTGATTTCTTTCAAATGAAACTCCTGTCCTGATTAGAAAGAAACCGGGGAATTTTTTTATCAAATTAGAATGGTTTTGATATCATTTTTGTAACAGTTTTTTTTGTGATTTTGCAGTTTTTCGATTCAGTGACTAAAAATAGACATTTTCACTGCTGCAATGTTCTGTAAGTATAAATAAGAACGTTTATGAAAAAGCAAATCTGGTGTGTATAATGTACACTCATGGAAAAAAGTAAATGGACAGCAGTTTTTCTTGAATACCTCCAAACCAGTGCAATGTAGGAGGCTGGGCCTAATATGTGACAGCAAATTTTCCTGGCTATTTGATGATATGAAAGTCGAGAAAATCTGGTAAGTCAACCTTTGATGTGAATAGGAATTTTGTAAAGTCATATTTTTTGCTACTTTTTTGTTTGCAGGTTTTTCACTGAAAATTTTTACAGCAGTGTGTTCCTCGCATCGAGAGCTTTCATATCATATCTTAAAATGTCAATTATTTTAATTACGAAGGTGGTTTTAGACCACTTTTATCCAAGTTATTCTGCACATGCCAGGTGTGTTGACTAGTTAAGAATACTAGTAAATGGCCATTCAATAGTTTTTTTGAGTGTTGACATGTGCCTGTGGTTCACCATACCATTCGAGTAACGCCAGCTTACATCAATTAACTACAGTATTATAAAGTCCGTCAACGACCAGTTACCCAATGGATTGTCACACGTGGAGTGTGTTAAAAATTGACCCTTTGTAAGAAATTGACCCCATGACCACTACCGTCCAGGTTGACTTGGTTTTGCTCATTCATTGTGAAGTAGAAATGACAGCACGGTTGGAGAGGGCAGTTTCAAAGGTGTCTCTGGCATATGTGTAGAACGATTTGGATAAAAGTGGCCTAAAACCACCTTTCTAATTGAAATAATTGAAATTTTAAGATGAAAGCTCTCAATGCGAGGAGCACTACACTGGTACCGTATAACAATTTCCAGCAAAAACCTGCAAATAAAATAGTACCGGTAGCGCAAAACATGACTTTACAAAATTCCTTCTGTGAAAGGTGGGGATTTCAACGGATTTTCAAAAAATTCCACATCATCATCATCATCAATTAGCCAGGAAAATTTGCTATCACATAATTTAGGCCCAGCCTCCTACATTGCATTGGTTTGGAGGTATTCAAGAAAAACTGCTGTCCATTTACTTTTTTCCATGAGTGTACATTATACACACCAGATTTGTTTTTTCATAAACGTTCTTATTTTTACTTCATACAGTTTTGCAGTAGTGCAAAGAAAAGAACACAGAATACATTGCTCACATGATGCACATCAGACACTCTATCTTCACTGTCACTTTCGTCTTGATCGTCTAGCTGAAAAAAAAAACAAATATAAATGTAAAATCATGTGCCTAGCATTATGTAAGTCCAATCATTCATTCCTAAAGGGATTCCTGAAAATACAGCCAGAATAGGAAAAAAAAACATTCAATCAGAGACACCCTTCACAGCTTCATCTGCTCAGAACTAGCAAAATGTGTTCCAACTATTTTCTTATTTAATATCACAAGTGTACATTCAGCCATTTACCGGTAATGCTGATAAACATACCTTCCCGATTCCAGCAAGCTGGACATACAATTTCCCCTGCCCTGCAATGGCCTTGAGTCTATCTAAGGACCATCCAGCGGCAGAGGAAATTGCTGGCTCTCTCAATTCTTTCTGGGTAAGTGCCAGAAACCTCATCTCCGGATTTTCTTCTTTTATGTGTGCAGGGAGAACTTCCTGCATTTTTCGTCTAATAGAATCCTCAGCATCACTGCTGTCGATGTCTACAATCCCTTCAGCCAAAGTAAGGACTTTGGTAAAGGGACATGGCAATTTGGCATCACGGACGAAAACTGCCCGGAAGCATTTCTTCTTAAACGTTTGTTTTTTCCTTGCAAATGATTCTCTCGAAAGTTTTCTTGACCCAGAGGAGCCAGAGGAGCTCAGGTATGGAGAAAATCTATAGGACGGCCGACTAGATGGTTGAGTGGTGGTGATCTGGGGTGAAGTCCTTTCCTGAAACATACTGCTGACATTTTGGGCTAGGGATGACATTCCACTAACATTGCCAGTGGCCATGGTGGCCTGGACTTGTGATTCTGCATTCTCTGAAATTAGAAAACATAAAGTTACTTCACAATACAACACAGCATCATCAGCTCAACCATGCAGACATTGTTAAAGAAGATAATTACACAGGTATAGGCCTAGGCCTTCTGGCTTATCAGTGAAGATAACGCTAACACTAACAGGGCTTCTGCCACTATCAGAGAGGTCGGAGTACCGGTATGGTACCAGTAAGAAAAAACAACAAGTGAAAATTAATACTTTTTAAGGTCTTAAAATGGCAAGGTGATCAAAATAAGACTTTCTTAGACTTAAGACTCAACAGAACTCTGAATAAAAGCTGATAGGGCCTGCGACGAAGAAGACTGCAAGACCCGGTAGGCCTAGGGTCTCGCCTATCTGATATTAAACAACCGCTATTCATACACATGATGATATAATGGGCGAAGGTCAGCATCCCAATTTGCATACCACATCAATGAGTGTGTCGATGTCTTACAGTGTAGGACATTCAATCACATGATAGGCCTACGGCAGAGAGGGGTCGTATCAAATTCAAAAAAGGAAGAAAAAGGACATCAACGTAGGCCCCCATAGTTTGCAGTTAGGCGTAGGCGAGTCTAATGCGGGTGATCCACCGACTTTACGACGAGTTTACGATCAGTTGGCGACTTGTTCACGACGAGTTTGCGACTAGTTGACGAGGAAAAATCGTGGCAGGTGGATCATCATTCACGATTCGTTCACGACGGGTTTGCGACTCGTTCACGACTGAAATTTGTTGACGACTAGTTTGTGACGAGTTTACGACGAGATCAAACATGTTTGATTTGGTCGCAAACTAGTCGTCAACTCGTCGTAAAGTTTGCTCTGTAGCAGTACGTATTTTTTCGGTGGATCAGCTTTTCAACGTCACGTCATTTCTTTACGATCAGTTTGCGACTAGTTGACGACGAGTTGACGACTTGTTCACGACTGCCGTCGTGAACAAGTCGTCAACTGATCGTAAACTCGTCGTAAAGTCAGTGGATCACCCGCATAATCGTTGGCCACAGGGCCAATTTAACGGTTTTGGCCCTGGCCTGTCATGGCAGGGCTGTGGCGTGCACATTGATCATGTTGATTATTAGACATGCATTATGTAGGCCTAGGCCTAGACCTAATAATGCACATCAACACTGAACAGCATACCATGGCTATAGGCCTACGCTAGGCCTACCGCATAGCATGCGCGCCTAGGCCGCAGGCCTATCAGCCCAGGGCTACAACTCAATACATGATACACAACAACACACACACACACACACACACCTACTCCCATCCCAGCACAGCCCACACAACACAACCTAATCAGATCAGCTTCATGCATGCGTGCTACGGTAAATAGCCTACACACATGACACACATCACATGCACACAGACTCCGTCATCCTCCCGTCGATCGACTGATCCGAGTGATCGAGTCGAGCACACAGGCCTACGGCCTAGGCCTAGCCAGCCCTAGTATCATTTAAAATCTTAATACCTATCACTGCTCCCAGCTGCCCGCTGACAACAACGTACGTAACGTCAGCCTGCCATGCCGGTTGCCCAGAAGGGCTTGGGGGCGGAACGAACTCATCTCTAGAATTCAACGGCACTGCCATCCAAGACCCGGACGGCGAGGCCCATGCCGCCGACTTCTCGTAATATCGCAGGCCCTTCGCCTCCGGGAATTGTGACAATAACGTGCTTTTTGGTAATACGCCGCCAGAGAGTGGCAACCGCACACTTTCGTGGCCCAGTTTCCTCGAAACTTTCACGAAATTCATCATATAAGGTGTCAAATCGATTCAGCAGTTCAGAGTAGAATGACAGCACATTGACCAGCTGTTGACAACACGTGAATGACTATGCGCGGGCTTGTGGAAATCTATTTATAGCACAGCGTATTGGACCAATCAGCGCCTTCGTGACTTCTTTACCCACAATTCCGTTTTCAAATGAAATTTTTTTAGCCAACATCGAATAACAAATTTGCTACAACTTTGAATGCATAATGTGGCAACATCGAATGTATAATTTACAACATCGAACGATGAATTGGTAACATTGCATTGATAATTTGCAAACATTGAATGGAAAATGTGAACATTGAATGATGAATGAAACATTGCATAAAAAATAAAATTATTGAATATTGCAACACAATACATGCCATACTTTTGCCTCCGCACATTTACCCAAATCGTGTTTCACGTTTCAGGGCTGTTTGATAAAAATCTTTGTCACTGCACTCTTCAAACCAGTATTACTTTGAAGACAAATGGAACGGCATGGACACATCAATTTACACCAGTCCATGGTATAATCACCTACTCTGTCATAGGCCTAGCCTACTTTGAAAACAAATGGAACGGCATGGACACATTAATTTACACCAGTCCATGGTATAATCACCTACTATGTCATAGGCCTACTTTGAAAACAAATGGAACGGCATGGACANATTACAAGAACAATACAAGAACAATAGCTGGCCTATTGATGTGGGGATTATTTTAATCGGGGATTAGGGAGTGCGTTCTCCATCTTATTTTATACCTCCATGCTCTATCATAGGCCTACTTTGAAAACAAATTTAATGGAACGGCATGGACACATCAATTTACACCAGTCCATGATATAATCACCTACATGTACTCTGTCATAGGCCTAGCCTACTTTGAAGACAAATGGAACGGCATGGACACATCAATTTACACCAGTCCATGATATAATCACCTATTTACAATTTGAAGATAAATGGAACGGCATGGACACATCAATTTACACCAGTCCATGGCACACACAACAGCTCTGGTCTGCTGAGACACAATGTATTTGACTTTTCGGTCTATCAGTCGCCCATCACATCCGCTGCAATGAATTTTAAGGTCTAAAATAGTTCACACGTCTTGCCTTGGTCCTTCACCTTCAACCATGGCCACTGACGACTTTACATCAGTCAGTAGAATATCATCAACATGGTACATGCTAAGGCCTCTATACACTGAATGACAAAAGTCGAAATTAGTCGCTTATGGTCAGTCTGACACTTGATCTGGCGACATGTTGAAATACTCCACAAAAGTGTCAGAAGTGTCGTCTCCCAACCAATTCCGGTACAAAGGCCTTTCAAGAAGAGATCAAGTCATATTATCCCGCCTCCGGATGCAGCACTTTCCTACCCAGAGCTATCTTCACCGGTTCAACCTCGCAGAGGATGCGATATGCCTGCTGTGTGGTCAGGCTGATGAGACAATACACCACCTTGTTTTTGAATGCTCAGCCTTGACAGCCCAGAGGACTTTTACCCATAACTGCCCTTGGAGCGAGGTGCTCAAGAACAGAAATGATGAATGGTCATCCCTGTGTGGGATGACTATCGAGAGGAAAAAGAGGATTCATGCTAGGGCCATGTTGCCGGATGCATGAAGCATCAAGTATCAAGTATCAAGTGTCAGAAGATTTATGGAACATTTCCACAAAAAATATTTTGGAACGCCGGACAATATTGTTGCGACTAATTTCGACTTTTGTCATTCAGTGTATAGAGGCATTAAGCAAAATATGTGAAGAACACGTTAATCCTCAAATGGGGTTACAATATAAATGCGGCCCATAGATGGGACAAGCGTAGTTTCCAAGAACGATCTTTCATGGACACCCAACAGTCGGTAATCTTCGGACAATTAAGAACCGTTCTCTGACAACCCGCGTTATCGAATCAAAGGGGGACAATCCGCTACCAAGACAGGCTTTAGACAGATAACCATTACGGGATGGCTCACGGTTTAACTGATTGCGCAGACAGCCCGCTGAATCGTCTCAAACGGAGACAACCCGCTAATGCTATCGTCGCGCGATTCGTGCCACCTGAAATTGACCAATCGTGACTATATCGCATCCAAGCGCATCAGAACGTATCAAAGCACCACATAATGGCCAGACATCAATCATGTCAACACAGATGCATAAGGTTCCTTGCTCAACAAAGTCCGGCAATCTGTCGGTCATGGTCAATCTCTTACTTATTCATCATCATCGTCTGACAGGGTATGCTCCTCCTCATCGGACGACGAAACCTCAAAGTTGAAGTCATCATCATCATCGGATGTTCCAGGAGTTTCCATTTCGTCTTCCGTTTCAGGAACCAGTGCATGCGGGAGCTGTGGGCCATCGAACCACGTGATATCGTAATTCCCATTCTGTAATGTCCATCCATCATCGTCAGTTGGGTG
>NMRB01003982.1:19619-33874 GCA_002633025.1 Notospermus geniculatus | reverse complement strand
TTTGACATTTTCGTCTGTTTTTGCTAACCCTATGCATCGATCTCCCACTATCATTACCAAATTCGCGTGGAGGAGGATTAGTGATTTTTGCTGCAGATAACAGGATGTCGCTAACAGAATTTGTAACCTCATTTACTTCAACCTTGCTACATTGGTCTTTTTGCAATAATTTATCTAATTTCTCATTCACTGATAATATCTGTTCATCCTCAAGACTATTAACATAGGTTTCACTTCTCTCAGGCTTCCATTTACTGAACAACTTGTTGTTTATCGTCGACTCTTGATTTGAGCTAGATGCTACCTCAGACTTAACAAAGTTGTCAGCTGACAAGGAAAACTCAATAGCGGAATGACCATCTGAAAATAACGGGTTAAATTCACAAATACTGAAACTGTTGAATAAAGGAAACAGTCTTGTGCTGGCTAAAACATAATCATCAAGTGCTACCTCCTTCCATGTGCACTCGCCTACACCACAGTCTTTACCCAATCTACCATTTGCTATCAGCAAATTTAAATTCAAGATACAGAATAGCACAAAATTGACACACAAAATGATAATAAACAAGAAGTCAATCTCCAGAATTCACGAATTTTCGACCCCAACCGGGGTCTTTTTCAAGTGGAACTTTACAATCTGAAACTCTAGAAAAGACTGAGCTGAACCTGAATGTGGAACTAACCTGTGTAGACAGGGTGAGTGAGCAATTAAGGAAAGAATAGTGTCCAAGCACCACGGATGGTTGCTGGACCTAATTGAGTGGATGTAATTAAGGAAAGAAAAGTGTCCAAGCACCACGGATGGTTGCTGGACCTAATTAAGAGAGTGGATGTAATTAAGGAAAGAAAAGTGTCCACTTGAAAAAGACAGCAAATTTAAATTCTTACACATTTCAATCAGTCTGGTACCGAAATTATTGACTCGTTGTTTACAAGAGCTTTGTCTTTCTAGATCAAACCCAAGGGCTCTCAAATTGTCATAAGAATACCATATGTCATCTTGATTGTCAGTGAAATTCTCATCAAATACATACTTTGTCTAACTCTACCATATCATTTAAACAACCTGTGTGCGAGTTGAAATCCCCACTTACACTCTTAGCCAAAAAGGTTCTTTAGGGGTTCTTTGTGCCTCACCAGGGGAACCCCAGGGTTCTATATAGAACCTTCTGTAAAGAACCCGAAAGGGTTCCATATGGAACCTTTCGGTCGCTAAAGAACCCATAAAGGTTCCAGTTAGAACCCTTTTCTGAGGAAAAGGTTCTATCTGGAACCTCTAGGGGTTCTTAAACAACCTGAGGGTTCTGAAATCAGAGGGTTCTCCTGGTGTGGCAGCAAAGAACCTTTTTACCCAATCACTTTCTATTTCGATTAAATGTTCCATATCTACATATCTTGAACCTTCTGGAGGAAAATACTCTAGATTCGTTTTTCTAAGGTCACTTCAGATATTCATGCTGTAGCTTGCCTAGCCCACAATATAGTCCGAAGAATTTATTAATTCTATTCAACATAACTGACCAGTGAGTGAGTCTTGCAGTACAGCTCTTTATTTTGCCATGCACATTTAATAGGGTAGGCGGTCATCAAGTGTTCAGTAAAGTAACCTTAGAAGAACGAATCTAGAGTATACATTACCAATATATACATTTTTCTCTATATTCAAGAGATCTTTGCTGATTTTTATCCACATCACATGATTATTGTCAGTCTCAAATACTTCAGCGGATTTGCTTTCACAGAGAGATTTTCGACCTCTTTCCCAATCTATGGATACCCAGAATGTCATTGGCCTAGGCTTCGTCGACCTCTTTCCCAATCTATGGATACCCAGAATGTCATTGGTCTAGGCTTCGTCGACCTCTTTCCCAATCTATGGATACCCAGAATGACATTTCCGTCTATTTTGACTTCCATAGCTGTACCAATATTCATCATGGTCGCTTTGAGATCATCAACCGATTCATTTTCAGACTCTTGTAGATGGTGCAAACGGATGCTCTCCCTACGAGAATACTGTTCCAACCGATCATGGCTGAAACAGTTCAGTCGTACCAACGAAAGCAGTTGCTGGCATTTTTCATCAACTTTCTTTTCAATAATCTGCGTCAGGACAGGCATCAACTTTTCCTCGCAAATTTTATCTAGGGCTTTCGCTAAGCCATCATCAATCATTAGTGAGTTTAAGAAACCATACGTTAACGCTAACGCTAACGCTAATTACGTCAAAATGACGTCACTCCCCGAAGAAATACAACAGATTCGTTCGATGTGACGTCAAAATGATGTCAATAACGTTAGCGTTAGCGTTAAAGTATGGTATCTTAACCTCACTATTTTGGCTGGCGCTGGCTTTAAGTCCTGGATCACTTTCTCACTAATTTCTACACTAGACGCTGCGTGCAGCGATGCATTGGGAGATGCACTGGACGATGCACTACCCTCTGTAGGGCGATCAATATGGCCGGCGTCAGGATTTGGGTGTGGCTGACCCGGTTTTATTTTATTCATACTGGCTTGCTCTTCACTGAAATGTTTCTTACTGTTAGGCGTCATCCCCGAGCTAAAGCTAAGGTCGCCTAATCAAACGCTTTTTGAAGTTGTTTTTTCCCATTTTTGGCATAAATTCGAGAAATTTGATCAGTTAATTTCGTCCACGTGCCCGCGTGTCTTCGCGCCTCTTGTTTTAACTCAAGAGGTACAACCAATCGCAGCGCCTCCAAGTGGTGGTAGTTTACAGGTTTTCGACTCGTCGCGTTCCGGGGGTACCGGATGAGGCGCCCGCCCTCCGTCGCTCCCTCTTCGAAGGTATGAATAAATTTCAAGATGTAGAACCACACGATTTTTTTCAAGAAGTCATGTGAATGTTGGAAAAATTTTTTCAAGAATGTTGAACGAAAAAAATGTTGACATAATGTTTGAAAATGTTGTCAATGTTTTTTGAAAGTTGACACATGTTTGAAAAATTCTTGTCGGGTATTTCGTTGTGTTGACATGTGTTTCTCAAATGTTGACATGTTTTTCACAGGGTTGAATAAATTCCGCTTTGGAGTGCCATAACGCTGCTACGTTGTAAGCTGCATTTTGCTGGTCTGAGAAAATGAACAACCTTTCCAACTTTTGAGAAGTGTGAAATGTGTAACATGCAGAGGATTGCATAATTTGGAAGCCCAACAAAAACACTGCACTAGGCAGACAAGGTTCAATTCCAAAATATCTATCTGGTGCAAGACCAGTTCTGACATGGTTGATTGAACTGCTTCGTGCTCAGTCATCTGTGACAGTAAATTGGATTTCTTGGTGTCATAAGAAAGAGGACATCATTAGGTAATAAATGGTGGTTGCCAATTTCCAAAATGTTTATCTATGTCCAAGAAATTAACAAATTAATCTCGGTTTCCTTTTTTCTGATACACACTGTATAATGAATCTGATTTTGTTCCAATGGTAAAGTCAGTACCCAAAATTCAAACGGCTCTATCTTCTAAATGCACCATTTGCGGAACTTAAGAAATGTGTTTGTACTTCAGATGTGAATTAAAAGTTTGTTAGCTCCCAGACTAATTGATCTCGCTTTGTTCTCGCCGCCATTTCCCAATAACGCGTGATTGGCCGTGAGAGAAACAAATGAACATCGGCGTGTCCAGGGGCCATGTCAGTGTGCGTGGAGTTTGGGACAGCATGTCCATTCTCCACGCGCAGAGGCCATGTTCGTCGGTTCTGCGTGGGCTGAGCATAAGGAAATGCATTGCACACGCAGAGTACATTCTATTTCGGCCCTGTCCGCTCTTTCCAAAAAAGTGGCGCCTTTTATCACAATTCAAGCACATGCTAGAGATGTACCTAGACTGGTTCCCGGACCGGTATTGGGCGGCCATTTTGTGGCAGAAAGCTGCCACAATATGACGTCACAGAGGATTCCCCTCAGTACTGAGAAACAGCTTACTTACCGCACATCCCAAAATAGCTAACTGCGACGTTACAATTTCAAATTCAAAGAGCTAGCCAATCAACTACGTCGTTACATCAGGCAATACCGGTCCCTTATCCGTCAGCGATATTGGGACCGGGAACCAGTCTAGAGATGTACCAGGCCCAAATGTTAGCAATAGACTCAAACTTACCTTTATAAACGTCAGATTACTTGTGAAATTTGGCCACAACAGCAGATTACTTTCATTCATGCTGTGGGGCAGCCATTTTTCAGCTCCTTGTTATGCTCACTCCTTCCTTGATCTGTGATACATTACATGCACAACAGGCCTATTCATAAGAGAGGGGTCATAACCTTTGACCCCCCTCACCACCACGTAGCCTTCTTCCATGCAAACTCCTCACAGCGCCACCTATCTCCATTCTGCACAGTGGAGCCATCATAAAATGCGGAACGGAACTAACGGCGATTGGAACGAGATTGTCTTTCATGTTCCCGCCCTAGACTAGTTCCGTATTTCATCGCTAGGGCCTGGTGTTTGTCCTAGCGGTGAGAGGGGAACCAATCATAACCTTTGGCCTAGCATTGAGGTCGGGATTGAGGTCTTAATAATACCTCCACGGGCCTAGTTAAGGCGCTGCTCCACGTGACAGTTTTCTGTGGAAAGTTTGCTGTCAGATAGTAACTGTCCAAAGACTATCCCGTGGAAGTTGTTCAGCTAGTGACTGTATGACAGCAATAATTGACTATCTGACAGCAAACGTTCGATAGAAAACTGTCACGTGGAGCAGCGCCTTTACTTGCTAAAGTGTCCAGTTGTTATAGACCGATGTAGACAACTAAAAACCAACAAGCCAGCAAGGTTTTATGAATACAGGCCCAGAAATAATCAGGAAAACGTATTTTTAGGAAACTCACCAACTTTGTTTGTCAGTGAGATTATGATGATACATGTATACATATGAACAGTATAAACTTCTATAGTATTATATATAAGCCCACACATTATTCAATTTTACATATTATTTACATAAATACAATACTCAATATCGTACCTCAAGGTAAAATCCTTGAATCTGATTGGCCGATACGCATCACGTGGCCGTGTAACATTTTCTCATGTTACATGGCATAATGTCACATGGATGGGCGTGGCTAAATACAGAAAAACAAAATGGCAACCGTTTTTTCATTTGACCGCTTCGAATGTTTGAAGTCAGATATCAGGCACTCGAGCTCAGATCGAATCATATTTTGGTGTCGATCGGCGTGGTATCGGCGTATATAACTCGAATACATCAAGTGTTGCGTGCAGTAGAGGAAATAGCGGGCTGAACTAGCGTGATAAGTGGTAGGCCTACCTACCGACTGATCCGCGGTGCCTGCATGGCAACCCAGTGTGCATGGTGTGTGTCGCATCTTGGTGACGTAATGACGTCATCGCATCTGTTGGTAGCAATGGCGCGAATGCGCTCAGTGCTTCTCTCTTCGACTGACTGGGCGTGTAGGCCTGGATTCAATTTTGGTCATCTGTTACTGTTTATAATGCAGCGGTACGATATAGAAAATGGTGCCCTTACATGTCGGGGGACAGACCGAAATGTCACCCCTCGAAAAAACATTGTTGACCTCGGCCGAAGCGGCCTCGGTCAACAATGTTTTCTCGGGGTGACATTTCGGTCTGTCCCCCTCCATGGCGGGCACCATTTTCTTAATAGCACCCCCAATGCCATGAACAAATACTACTGCCCTAGAGGCAGAGCGAGATCACCTTATGAGATTACAACACCTCTCGAACAAAGGAAAGACAGACATGACAGAAAGTGTCGGCAAAATTGGGGTCACCTGGTCACGGTCATTGTTTTACTCATACATGTATTACAAGCTCCCTGATCCACCTTACATGACATACGGTAACCTATTTCTCTGTTATGAGAATGTCATACCTGATGAAAGACACCCTATTGAAGATGCGCCGCCACCGATGACATGCTACTGTTCCGTGATATTAGAGCGGACATCGTGGCTGTTGACAGGTGTAACGTGTCACATTGTTCCTGTTTCCCAGTGTTTCCCTTCATTGTATGGGATACACTATAAAGAGTGAAGGCACGTGACATGTGTGAACCGAGGCTTCCACGATGCTCATCTGCAGTATCTATAAATCTGTAATGGAAAAATGGGAAAGTTTTGAGTCAAGTTTAAAGGAGTTCGACGTCCAAGTTGTAAACAAACCAGTTTGTTTACAAACAGTGGTCGGCAAACTAGTTTTATTACTTCGTGAAGGTGGCAGCACCAGTAGCGCCCCGTCGATCGTTAGACTGGTGCCCGGTCCAATGCAACTCACTCACGATCCACGTCAGTACATATCACCGACAATAGGTGGCAGCACCGCAGGCGTCGCGCATCTTGTCCAAACAAGGCTATCGACTCCGTATCAACTCCGTCTTTAGCCTTGTCCGAATCATGTCATCTTTTCCGTTAATGCATAAATTATTAATGAACCTGACGCCTACTTGACCCCGCCTCCGAGCCAATCAGAACTCGCGAAACAAATCACCGTTGGACACTTTCTTTGCTCTTCACGCTCGCATTTGTAACACAGATTTTGATTGGCACGTCGATTTTCCTTCGCGCCCCGATGATTGGCTGAGGCTCTCACCCCTCAGAAACGGGAAATTTGGTGGATTCGAACCAGGCTAGATGGTTAGGCCAGATATAGTCCGTTCCAGATACCTAAGGCAAATGGTACTAGGTTGAACTCTGCAATGTTACACGACCCTGTTCACTATTTTGACGAGCTATTGCACAATACTTTAACAGGCGAGTCAAATGGTATAGAGAATAATGCATGTCACCTTGCCTATTGGCTGTGTTTGTGGTCAAGCTGTTAACTTTGTAATAGACTAACCACAACTGACAGGTTAGTCAAGTGCGATTTGCCTTAGGTATCTGGAATGGACTATAGACTGGTGAGCACCAGATGGCGTCGCGTGGATAGAGAACCAGTGAGTGAGTGTTTACAACTTGGACGTCCAGCTCCTTTAAATCAAGTAATGACAAACAAAACATACATGACGTCACTCCCTCAAAGTTTCTGAGGTTGGTCAACTTGGTGACCAGTCTAGTAGCAGGACGGTGAACCATCCGCCTCAACACGGATGGACAGCCATCCAGCCAGAAAGTTATTAAAAGGGTTGTTTTGCTTTGGTAGGCCCATCAGGGGGACAGGTCACAGTCCAGACGTGGGGGTGGGCAGGTTTTCTATCAACCAAGAGGGGCTGTTGCCATGTTAACCAATGATTACAAGATTGAGGACACAAAATTGCATGAGGAGGAAGGTACTGGTATTTGTCCGTATTTTTGCACACAGCTTTCAAAACTCGTCAAACTAACTGATTGTATATTGAATAAAGAATGTGCACTAGCTATAAAAAGAAGCTTTGATACAGAATTCGCCCTAGAAAGCCAATAATTCGCGGCATGAAATCACCTCATTAAGCTAAAGCAACCACGTAAGTGACATGACTGGATGGCTGGCCGTCCCATCTTACAGAGCGCCATTTGGATGGTTTGCCATCCACATTTGGTATGGTGATATGTCGAGAATGCCTGGAAGGCTTACCATCCGGATACAGGATGGCTGCCCATCCGTGTTGAGGTGGATGGCTCGCTGTCCTGCTACTAGACTGGTGACACAGACAATCGATGGTGGTGATGTAATACGGCTTGGTGACGTCATCGTACACCGTCAGTGCTGCCCTCTGGTATGGGTGGTTATAGACGCTGATTTTATGATTCTCAATCAGGACATATCATGTCCAGTTCAGAAGTTAGATGGCGCTCGATTAGTACCTTTTATTTTCTACTTCATCACAATCATGACAAGGGGTCATATGAATAAAGACTAGCAAATTCTTTTACTTCAGATTTGTACAGCATTGCCTAGTGCATTGTATTGCATAATTTAAGTAAAAAGCATTTACTAGTCTTTATTCATATGACCCAATGTTTGTGACTCACTGTCAGTCCATGAGTCAGAGTGGCGCAGTGCAAACATCGTACTTGTTAACTCGGAGATGTGGGTTTGATTCCCAGTCAGGAGGAGGCCCACAGACCTACTTCAGCTTCATAATCATGTATGAAGAATGTGACAAGGCTCTCTGGTTTCCTCCTGCATGACAGCGCCATCTATTATCACATCATGAATAAAGTCATGAAGTACTAGTACATGCACGCTGCCCAGCTAGGCCTTCATGTCATGTTTTGCATGATCACATGAAGGGTGTATAGGACCGAAATGGAATCGATCCTGCATCCTCAGTTGTGACAGGCGTTTGTGTTTGCACTGCGCCACTCTGACAGCCCAACAATCATCATGTAATCACGTGACACACTTCACGACAAACATTCACTTTGAATTAATGATAAATGTTAAACAGGCCTACCTTCTTCCTCGAACACTCTGAGTATCCTCCTGTCTTTATTATTGTCACACCCTACCACCACGACATGATCACCGCCGACAGAGACAAGCCATTGAACTCGAGAGTCAACATCTTTGTATTTCCACTCTGAGAATTTGTTATCTTTGAAAATAGATCTTCCCAAACAATAACGTTCACCTCGCTGACACGTCACAGTGACCTCACCAGCTGCTGTGGCTGATACATCCCTTACACGATCAAACTGTTGACTGGTGGCGATGTGTTTGAGATGACGGTCTTCCGTGATCTCATACACATCAACATAATGAAGACCCCGTGAGAGGAAGACATGTCTTCCTCCACAGGAGATGGAGTAGGAAGGAGATTTAAGTTCCGTGAGGACAACAGATCCTCCCTCGTCAACCAAGCTCACTTGATCATAACCACCGTGTAAGATGACGAACTGTTGTCCGTCACAGACGTCAAAACTCAAAACTCCCCAATCCACCTGGAACTGTGGAGTGGATCTTATGAATCGACCCCTCACGGGGTCGAACTCTCGGATGGTGTATGAGTCACCACCTTCATCACAAACCGCCACCAATGTTCCCTTATCAGGGGTCACAGCAAGATCCTCCAGACCCTTGATATTGTCTGTGAGTGTTTGTTGTTTGACCCCTGATATGTTGTAGATGTCAACACCTTCTGATTGATCCAAGAAAGCCACAGCGAACCTGTCACCGAGGTTCACAATACTCCTTATGCTTGTTCCATATTCCTTTATGAATACTTCTCGGCATCCATCGATGTCACGTGGTCGCTGCAAAAGAAAACAATGTTTGTAAGACGAAGATTACCAGGTTTGTTTCCAACTTCAATTGTTGTATCATTCCATCATTATTCCATTGTTGCTGGATGTCCCTTCGTCCCTCAAGTAGACCACCCTTCCTTGTTCCTGTAAAAGAAAACAATGTGACTGTGAGATTTGTTTCCAACTTCAATTGTTGAGTGTATTATTCCATCATTATCATTCCATTGTTGATGGTAGCTGGCATCGCTTGATGTTCCTTCATCCCTCAAACACTTTGACCCTTCCTCCTTGTGCCTACAAAAGAAACCAGAGATTAACAGATTTGTTTCCAGCTCATTGTTAGTAGTGTAAATATGGTTTACCTTCATTGTTGATGGTCATGACGGTGGTTGGTTGGTAGGCCTACCAACGGTGCACCATCACTGAATCAACGACTTGTTGTACATGACTGTACATGTATAGATCGTTTTCACGACGTAACTCCGACAGTGTCCGCCATGATGACGTTGCGCGTTTTGCCCACCAGCAGCCAATGCATTTTGCGTTTCTGCTGGTGGGCAAAACGCGTAACGTCATCATGGGGGACACTGTCGGAGTTACGTCGTGAAAACGATCTATACATGTACTAACTTTTCCTCTGTGTTTGTTTTTTGACGTCACATGTCAACGTCGTCATGACGTAACGTCATCAAAATAACGTCACAAGTTGTCCATTCATTGCAGGCCTATTTACATATCTATTTTTAGTATACCAGGGTAGTTAGGTTACACTACGATCGACGTCATGACGTCACGTCACGTCACGCAACGTCTTCATTGTTATGCGCGATTCTTGTGTACATCGCAGCGTTCCTTCGCCGCCGTCCAGCGCCGGGGCATTGCCTGGTGAACCTGAGCCTGAGGTTGCCGGTGTGTAGGCCTAGGCCCAAGGCCTTTTTTACTCTATTACAAGGAGAAATTAACAAGCAAGCTTAATAGCGATCTTAGATTAAGATTATAAATTATAGATCATCAAAATGAGATTCATGTCTCTAGGTAGGCCCAGGCCTAGGCCTATGCCAATCTTGAAATTCACAGACAACGGCATATTATTTAAAAGTTTAACACCTACCGGTAGGGCCTCCACGGGCCCCACCAATGCATGCAACGACAACGCCGCATCCACACAAAGCCATGTTAGACCTAGGCCTACCGGTAGGGCCTACAGATCTGTGATTTTAGTTGGGGACCATGTTTACAAATTGGGAAAAATGTGTGCCCAGTTTGAAGGCCGACTGCTTCGCACTTATCTATCCGTTTGAAACATGTCAACTACCATTGAGAAGTAAAGCATCTCTAGTTTTTAAATGTCTAAGCAGTTTGAAAATAGACTTAGGGACCTGGCCGCAATCACCATGGAATTCAATCATTTCAGCCTCAAAAGTTTGCAATTTCACGCCAACAGAGTTCGTCATGGGCGCCGCTGACGTGACATGACGTCGTCCTTTGACGCAGTGGTCCCCAACCAACGTCATGGATCTGTAGCCTACTTGGATTATAAGATACCGCCAAGAAAAGACAAGTCGATTGACGTATGTTTCATCAAAATCGGGCCAGGCGTTGCGGAGCTATCGTTGATCAGTTGATAAACCTCGCGCCAAGGGGATTTGGAATGAAGAGTAGGCCTAGGCCTACGGTAGCCTATGATTTTTCTTAGCACTGGCCTAGGCCTACTTTGGATGATCAAGTGGTGTGATTGGAATACTGTACATCCATTTTTCTCACCTGACTGAATGGAGATAACCCAGCCAACAAAGTCAAAGAATCATTTCAGGCACATTTTGATGCCAAAAAAAGCGACAGCTCCCGGCCCGCCACAGACAGAATACGCAATGACGCCGCTTGCGGCACAGGGGCTTGGGATTTCGTACGAGTCTCGGTTCGTCACGCCGAGTGCCGAAGGCACGAGAAGGGTGGACACCCGGCGCCATTTTCAAGCGATTTCGGCCGACTTCACTTTTTAAAGTTGCCGATATTCATAAGTAAACAGCAAACTCCACCAAACTTTGCACCAACCGTATTCCTAGGATCCTACTCTTCCTAGATATACATAGTTTGTAACGATAATCCACCGACAAGTTGGGATAAATAGGCAAAATTGCCCGTTCATGAGGCTGCTTGATACACAGTCAATGCATCCGCCATGTTATCGCCAATGCGCAAGTCCGATGCGCAGGTGGAGCAACGTGAATCTTAATCTGGGCTAAACAGTTTCAAATCATTTGGAAATAATGGATGAATGAAGACATCCGTACACTGAAAGTAGAAGGTAGGCGAATCTCTTTTATTGACAACATTTTTCTTCAGATCTATGTCAAGATTCAATCAGGAATTAATCTGAAAAATTCTGGCAACACTACTTACCTTGAGATCTTTATTTTGTTCGTTTGCTTTCTTAAAGACTGTTCAATCAAGACTTCTTCATATTCAGAGTAATGCTTTGAATGAAAACTATCGAAATACACGACGTATTAACTTTCGATGTGCGAGAGAGTAATCAGCTAAAATGAATGAATCTTGTTCCAGCCTAAATTGATAAGTCTCACCTCGCCTGTGAGTTTTTCCTTCTCGTTGTTGAAGCACTCGATGTCTTCATTCTTTGAATCCAATTGCGTCCTCAGATCTCGGGATTGGTCCTGTAAGAATCATGTGTATTCTGTTAAATGAACATGCGCTATTGCTCATTCTGGCTTACCAACGGTGCCGGTGTAAAGGTTTTTAGTGTCCCCCTGTAAAAAGTGTCCACTTCTATTGTTGAATGACGGAATAAGCGGCATGACTATAGAAAACCAATCCCGAGAGATTAGAATGTAACAATAGGATCTTTTGTTCCTGGGACAGTTTTTCCTGGGGACATTCTTTCCCTTTACACCGGCATCTAAACTTTGCTCCGACCACAAGACTTGCGTCTGAGACACGCTACCCAGAAGATTTTGGATTGCTTGGTGTGGGCACTCTTTTGGTGTTGACAACAAAAATCGCGTAAAAAAGCCTATAGGCCACGATGATATCATCGCGAATATCAATGGCCTTCCAGGATCAATCATCGACACTCAAAGGAGCCTGTCCTGAACATATTGCCTGACAACATGCTTACCTTGAGATTTTCATTTTCTTCCTTTGCTCTCTGCAGTTTAGCCTTCAATTCTTCTGATCGTGTCACCATCTGTGTTTTCAAGAAATATTATTATTAATTTCAAATATCAGAAGACTATCTTCTTTGGAGACGTCTTATTTCGTGTGATGCCAGGAGTGAAAACTGTCATTTAGTCTAGATCCGCTTGATAGATTAGAGTAATGAAGTAAATAGGGGCGAAATTCCTCGAATTTTTGAACCTCATATCCTGAAATGAAGTCTTACCTCGGCTCTGAGTTCTTCGTTTTCTTTTTCCAAGCACTCAATGCTTTCATTCTTTGAATTCAATTGTCTGAGCACATCTTGGGACTGGTGCTGCAAATTTCTCACCTGCAACAAATATGATTGTCATTTCAAATATCAAGACTCTCTTGAATTGGCTGGAGACATCATAAGAGCAATGCCGTGAGTGAAAACTGCCGTCTATTTACACTTGATCTGTTTGATAGATTAGAGTAATGAACTAAAAAAATCCTTAATGTTGAAACCTCGTTTGCACTTGCAGCCTTAAATGAAATGAGTTACCTCGCCTCTGAGTTCTTCTTTCTCTTTTTCCAAGCACTCAATGCTTTCATTCTTTGAATACAGTTGTTTAAGCACATCTTGGGATTGGTCCTGCAAGTTTCTCATCTGTAACAACCATTATTATTTCAAATATCAGAAGAGTCTCTTCAAGGAACCCCCGTGCCGAAAATCCCGACAGGTCGGCGCTGCGAGCAGTACGACCGAAACGACGTCATTGACGTCGTTTTAAATGTTGACGTTGCGTCATGAAAAAATGAGCTGTACATTTTCTACAGGTAAAGACGTTGCCGAAATCGTCATCTATGTCTTCATTTTAAGGAAAAAAGCATTGCAAAATTGCAGACATTTTCATCTGCTACAAGATGGTGTAAAGGGGCTGGAAACTTAAGACAGGGTTTGTCAAAATGGGCCAATTTCGGAAACTACTTGACCGATTTTCCTGAAACTCGCAAGGTTAATAGGGTTGACCACATCATTGGAAAATATGAAGAAACAAAAGCAACAGACTGACCCTGACCTAATGAACTAAGACAATGCAATTTTCAGACCCCTCAAATCACATGAAATAAACATCCTATGGGTCTGTAACTTCATACATATGTTGATGTGATCATATACAAAAATGTAACAATCAATAAAAAGTATACTTCTGTCACAACCTTGAGAAATATATCAAAGAAATATCTTAATTAATGGTGCCAGGCAATAGCTGGAAGGGATGTATTTTAAGGGTTGACTAGATGGTATTGTTATTGAAATGATCAGGTTTATAATGGCTGACCGCTTTACCCACTGCTCTGACATCATGCACATCCTGTGGTCAGCCCTATTAACCTTGCAAAGCTCTTTGTCATGGCAGAAATCAAACAGGTTTTTATCAGGTATTACCTAAGGCTGAGGGCAGTCAGGCAGACTAGACCCAGCACCATTTATGTAATGCACATTTAGTGGCCTGTTGGGTCATTCATGTGAATAGGACCTTGCTTGGGTAACCTGGTAAGTCTTAACAAAGGACTTGTAAATGAGGCCCTTCCAGCTATTGCCTGGGCCCATTAGTTAGAACATTTCTTTGTTTCATTTTCAAAGGTTGTGACTTAAATACATTATTTATTTATTATGACATTTTTGGTATATTATCATGGCAACATATATGTGAAGTTACAGGCTCATAGGATGTTTTTTTCTTGTGTTTCTGGGGGTCTGAAAAATTGCATTGTCTTAGTTCATTAGGTCAGAGTCAGTCTGTTGCTTTTGTTTCTTCATATTTTCCAATGATATGGTCAACCCTATTAACCTTGCAAGTTTCAGGAAAATCGGTCAAGTAGTTTCCAAAATTGGCCCATTTTGACAAACCCTGTCTTAAGTTTCCAGCCCCTTTTA
>NMRB01003981.1:26909-38404 GCA_002633025.1 Notospermus geniculatus | reverse complement strand
TAAAGACACCAGATTTATTCATCCAGCTCAAACCTGATGTCAGGTATGGTTGATGAAAGGCGCGGCGGCCATATTGGCGGCCATATTGGATTTCACTGTGATCCCGTGCTTTTTTAAACCTGCAAATGTTTTTAATGGATTCCTTGACCCCCAAAACCTAGGTAAAGACACCAAATTCATCCCTCTAGCACAATTATAAAGGGAGTTATAGTGGGTTTAGTGATGTGGCGGCCATCTTGGACGCCATCTTGAATTCCACCTTTCTGCCCCACATCTGGAATGTCTACCCAAGTTTTTTTTAATCTCCTAGGGGTCCCCTACAAGGATCAAGAGTCAAAATTAGGGGACATCTGATTGCACACAGGACCCCCCTCAGCCCCAGGACTAACAAGGTTACCCTTATTTTCAACACTGTCTGGCATGTATGTGTATATCCGCAATATTTTCAGCTATATCTCACTTGTTGAGGGGGCAAAAGGTTTGAAACTTGTTGTATCTGTGTGAGAATTTTCGAACAGAAATGCTGTGAATTTCTTTTTGAGAACGATAAAGTTCTTAGAAGATGGCGAAATATGATGTCGGTTGTATATTAGAATTCATCATTCCTAACACGTTTGCCTTTCTATGATGAGTTGGTGAAATGGCTGAAGTTGACGTTGACGTGGAATTATATCGGCAGATTTCGAGGTTATCCTGCAACGGGGTCTATTTGTCGCGTCGTGCTATTAGTTTATTCGCCGTGAGTGAAGCGGTTTAATGTTGTTTGTACGCAGTGCGCAGGTAGTAGGCCTATATACTAAATCACTGTAATATCGTTGCGCTTGTTATGCTTAGCCTCGCGTACTCACTCGAAGGCTAAGGCTAAGGTTGGCTGTCCATTCACGTGATTTTCGAGAGGCAGACGCTCGAAAGCATTGTTTGTTTCCGCCGCGTTGGTCGTGGACAAAGGATACGACATCGCACGGCACGAAAATCGCGTGAATGGATTCTTAGCCTTAGGCTAAGTCGCAACAGTGTGACCTGAGCTTAAGCGAATTTATATCATCGGCAAGGTATTTCTGCTCGCGACCATGGCCGAAGCATCAACACAAAAAATGCTCTTGGATGAGGAGCTGGTAATAATATCCGTTGCTTCCTTTTTGCATATGAAAAAAAGGCAAAAAGGAAACATCGATGCTGGTTACACGAGGTTCTGACCAAGACAACAGGGTGCATAATATATAACAAATTTGTGGCAGAGATACGGAATGGCAACGAAAACTCCCATCGGTAATTTCGTGTTTGCAAACGGATTCCATGAGATACTGGCGCTCATCAACGATGACACCATGAAACATGCCTCAAATCATTCTGAAGGTGGGAAAACCCCCGATCTGTGACGTAAGTATTAAGAATTTCCCTTGGCGATACTGTGCGGCAGGAATTGTATTGGCTACATGGACCGATTGAAAAATACCGCGCGGTGGCGCACGCGGTATCGCTCGCCTGACGCTCGAATGGATTCATCAACTGGAAAAATCGTTGGAGTGATTTTCGGGCGTCATCCCGCGCATGAAAATCGCGTGGTTTCTTAACCTTAATCACTAGTTGTTGTGTATACGCCATCCTGTACGCAATTAATGCCAATGTATTGTATGCCAATACACTGCTGCTGAAGCCTGGAGGAATGAGGCGGAGCACCATCCCTGAAGACACCTTGTGCACCCAGTCGCCGCCAGGCTTGTCTACATATTCAAACGGCGTTCAGATCATGGACGTCAAAACATTAGTACAATTCATGCCACAATTAGGTGAACTGGGTCTTTGAGAACTTGATCGAACCCAACAGAACAGCAGCTATTCAAACCAAGCTACTGTTGTCTTAATCTCAGTGCTTTATTTTTAGCTATTACCGGGTGTTCTGACTATTGCCAGGAATAATTGGATAGTAAAATCATTACTGTTGCTCGATTTGAAAAATTCGAACACATATTTGATATACATGTACCATCAAATTTAACGTTCGCTAGTAACACTCAAAAACAGTGCACACGTCTTAAATTTGTATTACATTTTTAATACAGCCAGAGGCATTAGTCCGCCTGCAATACATAATTTCCTCCTTACATGCTGCACCCCGATTTTATAAGAACTATGGGGGCATATTAGGTTGGCTATGTCTAAGAGATGGAAAGCCAATAGCAGGCGACGTCACGTCTGCAAACAACATGAGAAATTCGGCGCATGGGTCTTTTGAAACTGACTGTTTCAGAAAGGTTGTAGTCGATTGGTCAATTCTTAAACCAGATTATCAATATAATAATGTGATTTCGTTGATATCCTGTGCAGTTCTGTGTCTGCACCAGGAATAGTCAACCATAAACGTTTTCTACAATGGCGGACATTTAATATGTCAGTTGAGTCAAAAGAAAGGAACTTGTATGGAGAAAGAAGAAGCGATACACTGCAGCGGAGCCCGGATGTATGAAAGAAAGGTAAGCGACTGACCTCTGACCTCAAATCTGCATATTCTAATGAGAGGCAGATATGGGGACATAAAATGCCTGTGATGTGATGGGAATTACATCCATCATACCGGTAATTGATTTTGAAGTTCGCCCAAAATGACGTGCGCCAAAAATGTTTCCAAACCAGGTGAAAATAATAAATGGGGCGGTGAGAACCAAATACGGCATTATTCGCTTTATCAACAAGATTGGGCAAGTAAATCGAGCAGGTGGAAACCGGAAATGTTGGAGAAGAAGTAGGCTGACAATGAGAGTCGGGATTTCCACTCCAGATGGGGTAGTAATACAATTACACCCCGAGAAGACAGGGTTGTGATGTCGTCGCCCGTCGCCAACACACACTTTCTCAAAACTTAAAAAATGTTATTCCTGCCACTTATTCCTGTGTCAAACAGAATATTTAAGTGCCTTTCCCCTTATATCAACCATGATAAATAGAGAAACAGGGCTTTTGTAGATCTTCTTTTACTCTGTAACCTCGCATTGATTGGTTAATTACTGGCAGGTGACCTGCAAAATTGCTGCCTGGGCGCCGCCATCTTGGATTGTCGTATTTTTGAACCTCCCCTTGGGAAAAGAGCCAGCGAAAAGTGGGCTCGGCCCAGCTTGGGCCAAAAGGGTGAATGTCGTCCTGGGTACCCCTAAAGGGTACCCAGGTCCAACCTGGGTATCCCTAAATGGCACCCAGGGTACCCTTTAGGAACCTAAAGGATACCCATTTTGAAATTCCCGCCTGTTGAGATACCTGGAATCCAGGTCGAATATGATATGCGCTGTGGTGCCGATTGCCAAATCTTAACTTCGCGGCCTTTGGACACAAAAATGCCATCTCTGTAGGACGGTATACCGGCGAGATACTCTTTTAGACGCGAGTCTGGCACTCTGGTCGCCATAATGTCATCTCCACGTGTTACGCTTGCGAGCATGACGAGCTGACCGGTAAAAGTACCATCAACCTGGATTCCAGGGATCTCAACAGGCGGGAATTTCAAACTGGGTATCCTCTAGGTTCCTAAAGGGTACCCGGGGTGCCATTTAGGGATACCCAGGTTGGACCTGGGTACCCTTTAGGGGTACCCAGGACGACATTCACCCTTTTGGCCCAGCGCGGCCCAGCACGTCTAAACGGGTCTTGTCTTCACCTGGCCAAGTGGACTCGGTCCGGAGCCGGCACGGCACCCATTGAAAGGACTACGTCTAAACGGGGCTTAAGTCTTAATCGCGCGATGATCATCCTTTATGAATACAGCCCCTAGTGATCATTGGGCGTGTGCTCATGTCATTTCTTGTACATGTATAATATTCGTATAATATCTCACCCGGGTCAGAAATCAATTCGGAGGAAACCGTTTAAGATTTTTCACAAAGGTTTAAATGAATAATTATTCTATATTTTAATGTAATTCTTCCACAAGAGACACAGAGTGAATTGGTTTAACCCTGTGAACCCGTTACCTTTAATGTGCGCTAATTTTGTGGGCGATTAAGGGTCATTCTACAGTACTGGTGTAAAAACATTGTCAGTGAGGGTGAAAATCAAAACTGCCTACAGCTCTATGATCTGTGGTGTGTAGACACTTGAGGCATGTCTCAGTATCATAGTGTATATAGGAAGATAAGATGTTGTGTATCCAACTTGGAAACTTGAGTCAAAGTTCACTAGCTGTAAAACGTAACGCGCGTTACAGAGTGTCCAGTATCAAGAGTATTTACAGCCTCAAAGTTGGCCAGGAGGATCAATAAGGATTTATTTCTAAAGATTGATGCTACAAATTTTACTATTGATGACATGGAAGATAGGCCACCCTGGTCAACATGAAGATCTTGTCAATTAGATGTCTGTGGATGCTCACCAAACATCCACATAAACTATCTCACCTTGATGTTATAACTACCAAGGGAAGTGTGCTAAAATACCTATTGGCATGATTAATATCTCAAAAGAACATTGAATCGGTATTATCGGAATATCTACTGGACAAAAAATGCAAAAAAGTACAACATGTCCATGATGGACTGGGTGAGTGTAACGCGCGTTTCATCAGACACAAAACTCAATTCCTATGGTGTCCACTGAAACATGTGAAAAATAGGCCTACTTCCATTAAAAGAAATAAATTCAATAAAATTGGGCGCATAGTCCATGATTATTACACCGGCCATCACGGTCGTTTCATGAGGACACTACAGTTGTTATCCATGGATGAAACGAACGTTCATTTTTCGTGTCCTGTTGTAACGAACGTTCGCATGGAAGTGTCCGATTAATGCAGCCACTGAATTTCGTTGGAAGTTTCACTGAAATGCTCGTTATAACATCGAATATTACTTGATATTAGGTTCCTCGATGTACCAGCTTCTTTTCCCAGGAAAAAATGTACCATGAACTTTTATGGTAAAACCATGAATTTATTNAAGAAACCTTCCTCTAGTCACCCCAACATACACACAAAAAGTCAATATGATCGGACATATGGTTCTCCCTGAAATTGACGGAATCTGATTTCAAGTTAGCGGCTCTGGCGGCCATACTGTACATCGGAACGCGGCCATTTTCGAAAGGAACCTTCCTCTAGTCACCCCCAACATACGCAAAAAAAATAAATACGATCGGACATATGGTTCTCCCTCAAATCGCCGGAATCTGATTTCAAGATGGCGGCCATATTGTAAATCGGAACGCGGCCATTTTCGAAACGAACCTCCCTCTAGCCACCCCCAACATACAAACAAAAAATCAATATGGTCGGACATATGGTTCGCCCTGAAATTGACGGAATGTGATTTCGAGATTGTGGCTCTGGCGGCCATATTGTAAATCGGAACGCGGCCATTTTCGAAAGGAACCTTCCTTTGGTCGCCCCCGACATACACACAAAATATCAATTTGATTGGACCAATTGCTTTCTTTTAAATGATCGGAAATCGAAAGTTTACGGCGTGACGCCGACGACGACGACGGACGGACGTAACGGGTGACGACATAATGCCCCCGCTTCTGTTGAAGCGGGGGCATAAAAACTAAGTTTATGGTTAACCATCAATGATGGTAAAACCGCGAACTGATTTCAGCATCAATGATGGTAAAACCATGAACTGATTTCATGGTAAAACAATGAAGTTTATGGTTAACCATGAAAAATTAATGGTTGAACACTGAAGTTCAAGGTTCCACCATCAACTTCATGGTTTTACCATGATCTTTCATGGTTCATTTTTTCCTGGGTTTGCATCATTTTGTCAAAAATAACGAACGCTCGTTTCTAAAGAACGCGCGTTTCAATTCGAGACACGATGAGAAAATCTGTCTGCACTCAGAGCCATGTTTGTTGTCAGTAAAGTCATGTGACAATCATGTGACAATACCATGAACATCGTCTACAGGTATAAAGACGTATGTGCCAAAGTGGCGGGAAATTCCAAAAGTGATGCACGTATTACAGTGAACGTATTACATATTCAACAATGCTAAATGAACATCATATTACTGCGGCGATGATATTTACTTGCAAAAGTGCCATTTGAAGTTGAGAAGGTACATGTATGGTAGTGACCACAATGACCCCTAAAAATAACGGGTGAATTGTGGGTGAATAAAAATAATGGGAACCCGAAAGACTAATCCCTTTGAAAATGGTTCGGCCACAACAAGGACGGAGTGATATTAGAAACGTCAATAAACGGAAACGTGGACCAAAAATTTGCTACTGAAATATCATAAAATCATACAATTCGTAAGATTATAAAGAAAATAATAATAACTGCAGTCTACGATTTTAACCAATAAATTTAGAGTCGAAAAGGCGATTATCGAGAATACGATAAGTTTTCGTTGATTCCAAAATACAGTGGAAAAAGGGGTTATCATGCCATCAATTTTCATCCCACTCTGCCCATGATTATTTTCATTCAACGTGATATTTACCGTTATCGATGTCTTTCGTACGCACTCTACGCAGACGCCGCAAGTTACAGGCTGCTTCATAATGTGTCGTACATCTTCAGATGTCAGATATCGGCCATAATGTGCACCGTCATTACTGTGAAATACACTGTGATGCTGGAAGTGCAGAAGTCAGGTTGGAGAATATGGCGACTGAAACCAGTTTTGCCCCTGTACGACTTCAGGACTGGAAATTACGTCGGTCGTGTATTGATAAACAAGAGAGACAGGTGTTTGAAATGGCGAGGCCGTGTTGCTGGATCTGTTTCCTACATGTGGAAGATACACCTCCAGGACATAGAAAGTGTTCTTTCGTTCTGCCGATTGTTGGTTCAATACAGTTATATTATGACAATATACAATTGTCAAGCGCAGCACACAGGACATGAATTGGTTTACCGTCTATCATTGAATGTTTCTAACAGGATTAGAGTTTGGGGAGCCAAGTACTATGCGAACATACAGTTTCACAGATTGGATGTCACCATTATATTTGAGATATTCTTCAGAATGCAATGGTTCAAAGTGCTTCTGTTTCGTCGATCAAAAACGGGGTTGTGGTTGACGAAAAACAATACTATGATACCACTTCCCGGTGCGGCTATACTACTGGCTAGAAACACGGGTGCAGGGATAGCTTTGTATACGTTTAGGAACTTAGCATTAAAAAATCTACTTTCCACTGTTGATCTAGGATGCTTTAGAGGAGGAGCGATAGTTTCGAATGATATTCCATTAAAATTAACACTTTTCAAGATAAGAGGCCCTGTTTCAATAGGGCCTACTGAAACAAATGACAGATTATAACGTAGTAATTGATGGGAAAAAGTCCCTGACGGTGATACCTGGGTTTCTCGACAGCACTAAGAGGCGCCGTATTTACAAAACTGTTTATATTTTCAAACAAGTTCATTGAATAACATTTCCCGTTTCATCCAGCATACTCTGATTTATAAACAAATACATTCATTCACTTAAATACCGTTTTCTCCATTTAATAATCTTCTGGTTCTATGATAAAGTATTCTTGAGGTCGTTTGATGATTGCAGCCCTCAAGTGCGCTAGTATGCAGTGCCGTTGTAACATCTCCCTATTAAAAAAATAGCTATGGTACCTTATGGTATCCTGTGGTATCCTATGGTACCCTATGGTATTTATGGTATGGTATGGTATACTGCTATTGTACCCATGGTATTTTATGGTACTATGGTATTAATTTATGGTACTTATGGTTCCCATTTATAGTTCTATTGTATTTTACGATACTATGGTATTAATTTATGGTACTTATGGTTCCCTTTTATGGTACTATTGTATTTTATGGCACTATGGTATTAATTTATGGTACTTATGGTTCCCATCTATGGTACTATTGAAATTGTATTTTACGGTACTATGGTATTAATTTATGGTACTTATGGTTCCCTTTTATGGTACTATGGTATGTTTTGGTTCTATGATATTAATTTATGGTACCATAGAATTTTATGGTGCTATGGTATTAATTTATGGTACTGTGATTTCCTATGGTTCTATGGTATTCCTATGGTACAAGGGATGAAAATGGGAAAACGTTTTTCCCACTGAAAAAAAACGAGGAGTTAAATGTTTTGATTTATAAATGTATAAGATTCTTGCTTACGATAGGCGCTAATCATTTCTTATGTTGGTTGCAGTTGGTCTGCAATTATGAGCGAGAATATCATACTAAAAGTTTTTATGGTAAAACCAAATACCTGACAAAGCAGAAAACATACACTTTCGGAGAAGTTTCTTCACAAGTCAAAATCTGCGTCTTGACAAGCTTTACTGTTTTCAAGCCTTTTACATGGTACCCTCTGTGGTTTTATCCAAGATACAGAATAGCACAAAATTGACACACAAAATGATAATAAGCAAGAAGTCAATCTCCAGAATTCACGAATGTTCGACCCCAACCGGGGTCTTTTTCAAGTGGAACTTTACAATCTGAAACTCTAGAGAAGACTGAGCTGAAACCCGAATAATGTAGAACTACATAACTGTGTAGACATGATGAGTAAGCAATGGGGCTATCCAGAATATACTTCAACGTCTCGATAATAGGGGTCTCTGCTGTACTATAAGTTTTACTATCCACTTTCTGTTCATTGAGTTTCATTGTTTATCAGTTCTTTGGGAAGTTTGACCTTGACCTCTGACCTTGACCTTGACCTATGATCATCAGGGTTATTACATAATCGAAATTGGCATCCTAGATAACCTAAATATGGGTGTTATCAAACCTCTACTGCTACCACAGACAGAGACATTCCAAATTATCAAGTTTGACCTTGACCTGATCATCAAGGTCACTACATAATCAAAATGAGCATGCTCAATAACCTAAGTATGGGTAATATCATGTCTCTACCTCAACCACGGGCAGAGATATTGCAAATTATCAAGTTTGAAAATATCAAAATCTCATGATATCTCAATCACCCGGACACATGAGGCTGAGAGTTTTACCACATCCTGTCCTTGGATAAGCAGGCATGAATTAGGACTTGTTTCATGTTGATCAGTTGACAGTGTGGTTAGTTATCTCAAAATATCAAATTTCGTGATATTGAACGTCGATATCACCATGACAAAAACATCTCAGGTCAAAAATAATCAGCTCATTTGATTTCTAGAGTATAAAAACCTAATATATAAGGGTAGAAGTTGTTTCTATTGCTCAGGGTGTTAACTGGTTATAGGAGCCGATTTGTGCCATCAGAGAAGAGTGTGGTGGACAAAATATCAAGTCTGATATGATGATTACGTCAATGATGGAGGCATCTGAGGTTGAAAATGATTATATCACTTTTTCTGCCTGTAAGTGACGCTCCTCTGTTGATAACTCATTTTTAAGTTTCTGAACAGTCCTCTTTCCATACTCTGTCATGTTGCAAACAGTGACACTAGGACTTATAGTGCAGAAGAGCCACCTGGTGGTGTAGTTTTCCCTGGATAGCCCCATTAAGGAAATAATAGTGTCCAAGCCCCACGGATGGTTGCTGGACCTAATTTAATGAGTGGATGTAATTAAGGAGAAACTAATTTAGCTGAAAGAAAAGGGTTTAATAACTGCAGGGTTGCTCAACCTGACCACAAAGGATGTAACTAAGGAAAGAAAAGTGTCCAAGCCCCACGGATGGTTGCTGGACCTAATAAAGAGAGTGGGTGTAATTAAGGAGAAACTGATTTGGCTGAAAGAAAAGGGTTTAATTAAAATATGACATGTGTGTAAATATGACATTTGAATATGTCAAATGTCATACGATATCATAATTCAAATTCAAATTCAAATTTGAATTTGAATTTGAATACGATATCATATGATAATAATGATATTATTATCAAAAATAGATATTATTATGTCATCTCACGGTTTGAATTTGGCGGAGGCATAGAGTCCAGGACAGCCTACTCTCCAACTGTGTGGGGTCTTTTTCATGCCGTGGTATACACCCTTCCTGTAATGTGGCGCTGCCAATCAAAATCCGTGTTACAAATGCGAGCGTGAAGAGAAGAGGAAGTGCCGAACGGCGATTTGTTTCACGAGTTCTGATTGGCTCGGAGGCGGGGTCAAGTAGGGGTCAGGTTCATTAATAATTTATGCATCAATAACACAAAAGATGACATGATTCGGACAAGGCTAAAGACGTAGTCGATAGCCTTGTTTGGACAAAGTGGGTGTTCAAAGCTTACGTGGAATGAGGAAATTCTAAGGGTTCAAACTTGGAGGAATTACTGACAGTTAATTCCTCCAAGGTTCAAATGACCACACAAAGAATATTGTCACAGTTGACTGCAAATTCTTGAATTCCTTTGGTGATGTCAAAAGGGGGAAATGTTAGTTCTAATATTAGCCACTGATTTATAGGAAGGGTTTATTGACATTCAGATACATGAGGGACAAACTATACTAGTAATGGCCTATACACACGACACTACAAAATTGGACAACAAAAATTGGACCAACAAATGTGATCGTGTGTGACGGGAAAATCATGTTGGATGGAACTTATTCCATCCAAATTTCCCGTCACACACGATAAAATTTGTTGGTCCAATTTTTGTTGTCCAATTTTTGTAGATCGTGTGTATTGGCCATTACTATAACTATAGATGTTTGGTTGACAACTTTTTTTGTACTTGTCGTGGTCACGCAAACTGTAATGACTGCCGATAAAGATGCATTTCAGACTAATTTGTATATTTATGCAATTGCCACGTGCTCAATCTGTCCATCTTGACTACTCAAGGGTTGTGACATCGCTCCGCCCTCCGAGGTAGTACAGACACATGGTAGTCCATGATGCAATCTGTCTGTGTTCCAAGCAAATTCTGCTGCCAAATTCTTCGAACCGTGCCATAGATTGACGAGTATTTATAAGCATTTTATTCCTGCATGTGACTTATTGATACATGAGAGTTGTGTAATCAATTCCATGCTGTGTAACTGTAAAACCCGGTGCAAATGTAAATAAACTGTACAGAGTATCTTTTAAAATGTATTGGTTCTGTCTCAAAAATAAAATTTGGGGTCACCTGGGTGAGCTATAATCGTCGCGTCACGGAGCGTCTGCCTCTTCCGTCGTAGTCCGTTAACGGGGCACTTTTTGAAACCGCTAGGGCTATTGACACCAAATGTGGTGCTCATGTCCTACTAGGTCAGATGCCCATATGTCACACAGGTGAGCATGTGCATGTAGGGTAGCCAATAGGTTCAGAAAGGCTCTTACTCATAAAAGTTAGCAAATGCTTTTACCGGTACTTAGATTCGCACAGCAGTGTCCAACGTAAATGTGCTACAACATTTCGTTTACACCCCACAGAGGAAAAATCCATTTCGACCCCTTCAAAATGCCTTTCGAAGGGGTGCAATTAAGAGGTGTGAAGTCCAGATAATTGGCCTGGAATGTTTATTCAGCTTTCTGGCTAAAGACAGAAATAACGAAAACCCCATGCGTGCACAGCTTCAACGTCATACAGTTGAACTGCAATTTCTTCACTACATGTATATCAAAAAAGT
>NMRB01003981.1:9737-26510 GCA_002633025.1 Notospermus geniculatus | reverse complement strand
CCCGGGTTCGAATCCAGCCCGGGCCATATGGGATTTCATTCCCGGCTCTTCACGTCCGTCGCATGGGACAGTAAGCCGTGGTGCCTTGTACCTTGTGTCTTTGCAAGGGCAAGTAAAATACCCCATCCAAGTGAGGAACATGAGTAGCTTGTGATGGCCTCCTCCGTACTTACCAGGGCCAATAATGCTATATATCGTCGGCCCTGACGGAAAAATGAAATACAGATACAAATACAAATACTATATATTTCATGTATTGATTATACAACCTTTGGACGCCCTAAAAATAGAACATTACTCACGGGCCTATGGGATATCGGGCTACCTTAAACGAGTTTACTTTAAACATATTTTTATTCTAGACATAATAAATGCACAAGAATAGGGTTTGGACAAAAGTTCATCGTGTGTGAAAACTGTCAGAATGCCGGATGTTCTGTGTGTTTTAGGTGTACCAGAATCGGCTTTCCCTCTGCATCAGCCTCTACAGGTATCGCAAATTCCGAAACTGAAGGGCCAAAACGCTGCACAACAGGCTTAAAGCGAATCAAAAGCGGATTTTGTTTACATTTGGATGGTGTTTGTAAACAGAAAATTCAGCCAATCAGAATGCACGAAAATTTCTTTTGTTGACATTCTGGAGAAGTTTGTTTACATTTTCCCCGAAAATTCGTCCCCTTTCAAATTCTATTTCTAAATCAAATTTTTTCGCTTTTGATTCGCTTTAACGGCCGATATGCCGAAATCACGTGACCTACTGACGTCACTGCAGATTTTACCAGAATTCTGACAATTTTACGCGGCGCCTGCCTGACCTCTGTATCGCACCATCAGTCAGCGCCACCATACAGCAGGTCAGGGAACCAGGCTATATAGAGGCCGGGTACCAGTCTATAATTGTAACTATACGAAATCGCTTATAAAGTACATGATGACATTATAGTCAGGCCGAAAGTGAATGCGATCTGCATTGTCCTGCTTCGGAAGGACGCATGCTACAAACAATTTAAAATTCCCCACATGTCCGACTACGGCCTCTTAGGCCTAATTATGGTCTGGCACAGTTCGTTTGAGAGGTCATTTCCTTCAGAATCGGAACTGCAGGCGTACCATATCAGAATATTTTGTGTAACACTGGCATTTCAAAGTTGTTAAAGGCGGACGGTATGCGCGATATCTTATGCCTAGGTCACAAATGCACCGGACCCCGTACGATTTTCCCCACCCAGCGGATTGCTGTGGATTTTAGAGACTGAAACTCGGATCTAAGCTGAATTATGCCGACATCGCCTCAATGGATAAGCGGAAATTAGACTAGATCAAACTGGGCCCGTAGAAATTGGCCAAAATATCTGTTTTTACTCGCCGTACGGGCCCCAGAGTGGATATGTGACCTAGGCTTAAGTGGAGTCGGAGTCGGAAAGTTGCGCATCCTCTCTAACATTAAAACTACTTCTACCGGCGTAGATCTAACAGTAAATTTGTGTAAAGCCAGGAATCCGCTGCTGATTTTCAACCTGATTCTGCTTTGCGACTTGCTTTACAACCTGCTACATGTACCTGCAATTGAATCCCGGGAATTGAATACGACCGCAAGGAACTGATACCGGTTGCCGACCGATTGCTGACCTGAAATTCATCACATCTTCGCCACTGGCGGAAATCACGTGTAGCTAGTCCACTTCGGCGATCAAGGGCCCAGTTGCAAAGCAAGTCGCAAATAGCAAAATCAGGTTGAAAATCACATGAACTCCTAGCTTTAGATAAATGGTTCTTGTTTTGAAAGAACGCACATTACTTACAGTAATGTTATACATGTGTAGTTATCATTAACAAGTAAACTGTAATAATCAAGGGAGAATTGTGCTTCAAAATCTTGACATAAGGCCAGGAAATAAGCCTTTTGGTTTCTTTCTGCTTGTATATACATGTGTATGTACGTATGTGGTACAGTTAACGTGACCAAGACAATGGATGATGTTCATACATGTAAAAGCTAGCAAAGAGAAGGCAAGCACAAAAATCGACACACAATGTATGATATATAAAAAGTCAATTTCCAGAATGTTTGCAAATTTTCGACCCCAACCGGGATCTTCTTCAGGCTGGAACTTTACAATCCGAAACTCGAGAACAGACTGAAGACTTTTATCATAAAAGCTAGCAAATGCTTTTACTTCAAGGTTTTGCACTACATTTACATTAGACCTCGCTGTGCAAATCTAAGTAAAAGCATTTGCTAACTTTTATGAATACCAACCAATGGGTCATATGAATAAAGACTAGCAAATGCTTTTACTCCAGATTTGTGCAGCATTGCTTAGTGGATTTGTATTGCAAACTTGAAGCAAAAGCATGTGCTAGTCTTTATTCATATGACCCAATAGCATTGAATATCCAAAGAGAGAAGACGCACAAAAGTCAACACAACGTATAATAATGAATAGGAAGTCAACTTCCAGAAATTCGCAAATTTTCGACCCCAACCGGGGTCTTCTTTTTTTTTAAACTCTTTTTGAACTCTTTTTCTTTCAGCCTAATTAGTTTTCCACTAATTACATGCAGACACTCTCTTTTTGATTAGGTCTGGCAACCAATTTTTGGGGCTTGGCCTCTATTCATTCCTTAATTGCTGACATTTCCTATTTCAGATCTACATTTGGGATTCAGCTCAGTCTTTTATGAAATCTAGTGTGGAAAAGTGCCAGCCTGAAGAAGACCCCGGTTGGGGTCGAAAATTTGCGAATTTCTGGAAGTTGACTTCCTATTCATTATTAATAGCATTGAATAAGTATCAAATCAAATGTTCATTTCTTGTGTCTTCGCTGTGACCTGATTTATGTGACATCCTCATCATTACGATATGAAAAACATCATGATTTTCCATGAATCTCCACAGAGAATAAGTATTAATTGGAAGAACAAGGAAGTACAATTCACAAGGAGAGTGGACAGACCATTAACTACGTTTTATTCTACAAACGACAAACGACAAACTCGATAAAATCAATTTCATTTATATGTAGTTCCTGGATTTTCTATCTTATTTAAAAGTACCGATAGTCTCTTATTGAAAAGTGCCTGAGGAAGACCCCGGTTGGGTCGAAAATTGGCGAAAATTTCGGAGGACGACCTCTGTTATTATATCATTTTCTGTGTCGTCTTCTATGCTGTATTTTTGGATTATTTAAAAGGAGGGATACAAGGCGGGCGTTTTCGATTTGTTCTTGTGTGAGGATTACTTTGATGCCATGTTACTTACATATTGGTTGGGATTTTTTCTGCTTGCCTGTCAAGGGGAGAGCTTCGGCCAGAACGGTATGTCTTGTCAATTTCCTTGTCTTCATTATCTGTACAAAATCAGAATGAATATTTCCCCTTCTCTCATGTTTGTAGGGGATTGCCCATAAAAGTCAAACTGTAATTCATTCCTAACAAGATGACATTGTAAATGTCGTATGGTTCCCGATGTACAGGTTCTTCTACGAGACTGGTACACTGATAGAGATCAAGATATGATATGACATGATATATGACATGACATGATATATGACATGACATATGACATGAAATGATATATGACATGACATATGACATGACATGATATATGACATGACATATGACATGACATGACGTATGACATGACGTATGACATGACATGACATATGATATGATATATGACATGAACTTGATCTCATACCAATAACTCATCCCATGGTTGACCTTGACCTTGACCTGGATATCTGTCAAGGTCATTGTTGTATAATCGAAATGGACATTCTCAGTAACCTAAGTATGTCTGACATCATGCATCTAGCTCTATCACAGGCACAGATATTTCAGATTATCAAGTTTGACCTTGACCTTGACCTCTGATTATCCAAGTCCTTGCATAATCGAAATCGGCGTCATCAATAACCTAAGTATAGGTGATACCATGCCTCTATCTCTACCACAGGCACAGATATTTCAAATTATCAAGTTTGACCTCGACCTTGACCTCTGATCATCGAGGTCGTTGCATAATCGAAATGGGCATCATCAATAACCTAAGTATGGGTGATATCATGCCTCTATCTCTACNCTGTGTCGTCTTCTGTGCTGTATTTTTGGATTATTTAAAAGGAGGGATACAAGGCGGGCGTTTTCGATTTGTTCTTGTGTGAGGATTACTTTGATGCCATGTTACTGACATATTGGTTGGGATTTTTTCTGCTTGCCTGTCTAGGGGAGAGCTTCGGCCAGAACGGTATGTCTTGTCAATTTCCTTGTCTTCATTATCTGTACAAAATCAGAATGAATATTTCCCCTTCTCTCATGTTTGTAGGGGATTGCCCATAAAAGTCACACTGTAATTCATTCCTAATAATTTTAAAAATAGTCTGGACCATAAAGATATCAAACCCTAAGGCCCGTATGCACCAAAGAAGATCAGATGAAGGCTTGAGTATGATTCCATTGAGTCGGTCTCAAATTTTAAGTCATGACTGGTATGCACCAGAGAAGATCAGGATCAGTTTCATTGATCTGGCTCAAGTGATCTGAGCTCTAACTTGTTCGAAAGGCTTATGTATTTCCTGCGTGTGATTGCAATAACTGGTTTGATTCCACTGTGCTGAGCTAGGTCATCATGGCAGATAAAAATCACACAGGCCAGCCCAGCGTGTGAAACTGTCAGCAACTCCCCCAATCAAAGCGACCATACACAAATTAATGCAGTTTCAGCATATAAAGAGCAACGATATCTGAATATTATTATTATCACTAATTATTATTATTCTCTATTATCGCTTGTTAAATCAAGGAAAATCAAGACGCTGTCCTTTCCAAAACAGTAGCTAATGTGGAATTCATTATCAGTATTCTCCCCAAACTGATTATAATTACGATCTTATATAAGGCGGGGAACAGGGATTATGGGATTTTGTTCTAAAACCTCAATGATATCAACTAGGCTACATGTATGTCTAGCGACTTCGCCATGATGAACAACTCGGCAACTCAGCTTGATCCGAAAGTTATTCCTGCCAGTGACCAGGTTTGACTTTTGGATCAGTTCAGATTTTGATCCTCATTGGTACATACCATTTTTCGGTTCATCCCGAACAACATTGATCTGAGCTTCAACTTGGGGATGATCCTCTCTGGTGCANGTGTTGTATGGTCAAGAGACTGGATATAACATTCATACGCCGGTGATTTTTTCCGTCGCAAATGTTGGGGAAATGAAACATTAGTATGGAGACAGGTATCGGGAGTGGCCACTTTGTTGCCTTGGCAAGTCCCTCACGTTTGGTCTTTTCATAAAAAAGTGCTCTCCTCAAATGGCGCAATATATCACGGGCGCAAGTAAACATATCTGGAAAATTAATAATTCGTTCTTGTAAACAACAGCGCAATGGCTGGAACAGATGAACTCTCTGCTGTCGCCAGTGGTTCGCCGACTTTTTGAAAATAAATTGTTGGCGCGAGTGCGACCCATAGGCCGGCTGCTTCTCAGACATGAATTCAGTCGCTGATTAGATCATCATCATCATCATCATCATCATCATTCGAGCTCAGCTAGCCACTATTGACTTTAAGCTCCTCACGTCTTTAACTTTTGATTTGTTTCGTGTGCATGCGACTTATGGTATTTGACGGAAGTTTCTAATTGTTTCTACTTGGAGGCTATATTTATAAAAACATGTTTATCCTGTTATGAACATGTATATACAAGTCGAGCTATATACACTTGCATGGACTGTCAGTATTCATGTGGGATTCATGCCTTGCAGTTATACAAGGAGAGCTCATTTGTCCAATGGCTGTCCAGCCTCCTTTTGAAAACATCTATGCTCGGAGCACAAACTACTCTCTCTGGCAGACTGTTCCATTCCCTGACAACTCTACTGGAGAACATGTGTAGGCCTATGTTAGTGATCACTCTTGGAGCTTTTAGCTTGTACATATGTCCTCTGGTGATTCCCTCAGATCTTTCCAGGATGGTTGGCATATTGTACATACCATGTGTAAACTTGTAGGTCTCAATCATATCTCCACGTCGCCTACGATGCTCAAGAGTTGGGAGATTGCACCTTGCCAGTCTTTCTTCATAAGGCAACTCTCTCAGGTCAGGAATCATCTTTGTTGCCCGTCTCTGTACCTTCTCAAGTGCTTCCTTGTCTTTTTCTAAGACTGGTCTCCATGCTGGTACACCATACTCCAGCAGAGGTCTTACAAGTGCTTTGTACAGGGTCATTACAGTTCGTAAGTCGAGGTAAGTGATGGTCCTCTTTATTGTAAACAACACTCTTGTGGCCTTAGCGACTACCTGCGCAATATGGCTCTCTGGTTTCAAGTCCTGTCTTATTGTCACTCCCAAGTCACGTTCACTGGTCACTCTCTGCAAGGCAGTCCTGGCGTCACCCGATCCCATGTAGTACGTGAACTCAGGACACTGTGTGAAATTACGTTTTAGCCTCAGATTGTGACACTTGTCAGGGTTAAATCCTAGCTGCCATAACTTTGACCACTCCATCAGGGCATCAAGGTCCTTCTGAAGGCTTTCACAGTCCGCCACAGTTTGTATTTCCCGGTACATCTTGGAGTCATCAGCAAAAAGGCACATCAAATTCTCGACAGCTCCTGGCATGTCGTTGATGAAAATCACGAACAGACAAGGGCCTAAGACGCTGCCCTGTGGCACTCCACTTGAGACCGGTGTCCAGCCAGAAGTTTCCTGTTTTACTTTTACAGCCTGCGACCGTCCATTTAGAAAACTGGTCACCCACTGGACTATTTCCCTAGATATACCAATATCCGAAATCTTGTGGTTAAGCCTTGTATGTGGGACCGAGTCAAAAGCTTTGGTAAAGTCCAGATACAGAACATCTATGGATTTCCCCTGATCAAGTGCTTTGGCCCAATTTTCCATGCTTTCAACTAGGTTTGACACACAACTCTTGCTGGGGACAAATCCATGCTGTTTCTCTGTAATAAGATTGTTTTTATCAAGGTATTCCATGATATGGTCCCGAACCAGTGACTCTGCTACTTTACAGACAGTGCTTGTGAGACTAACAGGTCTATAGTTCTTAACAGATCCCTTGGTATCCTTCTTGTGAATTGGTACTATATGGGCTTTCTTCCAATCCTGTGGCAGCTCACCTTCCTTCAATGTTTTCTTAATAAACTCAGCTAGTATATCACTAAGTGGTTCTGCCAGTTCCTTGAGGATTTTAGGGTGGATGTTGTCTGGCCCCATAGATTTTGATTCCTTTAAGCCTAAGAGTTTCTTTTTAACCATAGCTGGGGTAATGACAAGTTTATCCATTTTATGCAATATATCTGGTCTTTGAGCATGCGGTGCACACTGCACATCCTCTCTGGTAAACACTGATGCAAAGAACTTATTGAAAGCTTCAGCCTTATCTCTATCTTCCGTAAGTATGTATCCTCCATCTGTATGAATATCTGGGATTGGATCCCTTGGCTTAGTCTTTCTCTTTGTATAAGACCAAAAGCGTTTTGGGTTCCTCTTCGAGTCCTTGGCTATCTGCCTCTCGAAGTCTCTTAGAGCCCTCCTTGTTTCCCTCCTGGCTTCCTTTCTAGCTCTCACGTATTCCTGGTAATCCTGATCATCCTTAGTCTGTAGATATCGTTTCCATGAGTCCCTCTTCTTTTTCACCTTTGCCTTTGCCGTTTGACTTGCCCAGAGTGGTTTTTTTCTTTTACCAGCATGACCCACCTCCACACGAGCTACCGGCACGTATCTCTTAGTTAAGTCACATAGGGTTTCCTTGATCATTGCCCATGATTCCTCCACATCTTTGTCCTGGACTGACTCAGTCAGGTTCCTGTCCCTCAGCTCTGACCTCATTGCTTCATAGTTCCCTTTATTGTAGTTCATTCTCTGTTTGGATAATGGCTGGCTCCTTCTCAACTCTTTTTCAATGCCCAGGGTACAAAGTAGAATATCATGATCACTGTATCCAAGCTTTCCAAGATGGTGCAGGTTTTCCACTGTATCTTCTCTCTTAGTAAGTACAAGGTCAAGTAAGCTGTCGTCCTGACCAATGCGATGCCTAGTATTATGCCGCACATGCTGATATAAGTGGCTGTCAAGGACTACATCTAGGAACTTGGTTGCCAGGTGCTCTTGCCCAACTGTGGTAGTTAGTAAGTCCCAGTTGATTTCACCATAGTTAAAATCCCCCACAATAAGCAGCTTATTTCTATCCTTGGTCTGTTCACTCATTTGTGCCACTAGTTTATGTAACTCCTCATTAGTCTCTCTGCTATTCTGCTGTCCACTCCTATAAATGCAGCCAATTCTGAGAGTGCCTCCAGAACCTATGTTCACATCAACCCAGATGCAGTCTCTGTAATCTATGTCTGGTTTGTATTCACTAAAGTTTAGACTGTTCTTGACATATGTGGCTACACCTCTCCCTTCCTTGCTAAGATTACTCACAATCTGGTACCCCTCCAATAAAATATCTTCATCTCTTAGTGGTTCTCTAAAGTTCTTGGGTTTTACCTCTGTAACACAAATAATGTCAGGTGCATATTCTGAAACACATAAGTTTAGTTCAGGCATCTTATTACTGAGAGCATCTGCATTAGTGTACATAAGTTTAATGTTCTTTGTGATGTCCACTTCAGTCGAGTCTTCTGTGTTTTGCCCCCTAATGGGGCTTCCTCCGAAAGGGCTGCGCTGCATCCACTATCATACCACCTCTAATTTCTAGATGTGTTTCGCCCTCATGTATCCTTCGTTCTAGTTCAGCTCTTAAGTTGCTGCGCACTTTCCTCTCCTCTCTGGATCTGTCTGGGTTGAAGGTGTACACTCTATTGAGACGATTTGTATCCCTATAGTAATGCGCTCGCATAACAGAGATAAACAGGTCCCGCTGTTCACTATTGATCACTATAGATCATGCCCCCCAGTGAGGTTTCGCAAGCGCCCGGTTAGGCCATACGACGACGTTTATCTATTGTTTGGGTATACCCACACAATAGATAAATGTCGTCGTATGGCCTAACCGGGCGCTTGCGAAACCTCCCTAATATAATATCAGAAGAACAACAAGGTGAATTCTTGTGACAAAGCGATCAAACTGGTGATTGGTCTCTCATTAAACATTTTGTGGCCCTTAGAAGGGCCGTGGGTAGCAGAGGTTGCTTGAGTTGCCGGGGATGATTAAGCTGTGGTGGTTTTCTGTGCCGATTTCGATGTCTTCTTCGGCTTGTCAGTCTTGGGCTTTACAGTGGACTTGTTCGTCTTGGGTTTCACGGCTTTCTTCACCTTTGGCTTTTCGGTCTTTGTTGTCTTCTTCACACTCTTTTTCTCCGCAGACTTTTTAGTCTTCGAAGCATTGGGAGTTCTGGCCTTCTTTTTCTTCTCATCGGACTTGGCTACTTTCTTTGGTGTCTTGGTCTTTTTCTCTTTCTTTGCCTTCGATGTCTTTGCTTCCTTTTCTTTCTTGGCCGCTGGTTTCCTTGCTTCCTTTTCTTTCTCGGCCGCTGGTTTCTTTGCTTCCTTTTCTTTCTTGGCCGCTGGTTTCTTCACCGTCTTCTTTGGCTTCTCGGGTTTCTTGGCTTCCGCAGAGAGTTTGTAACTTGCTTTCACCTGGACGAAAGTTTCGGTTTCGACTCCTTTCTTCAGAGCTTTTGCAACAGCTTTAGCGTTGTCGTAGTTGTAGTTGGCGTTGATGTACTTCATGATGGCAGGACGAGACGAACCCGTGCGTTCCTTGAGGGCAGCAATAGCGGCCTTTACCATGACTTTCACGGGCGGGTGATCGGCCTGTTTCTTTTCCTTGGTGGTCGTGGGAGCAGGAGCTTTGGAGTCGGCCATAGTAACGGTTGTTGAGATGACTTGTCGAAGGAAGGAACGGTAGATGATCACTCTTTCGATGGTATGCGTCGAATGGTTAACCCGTCTTCAGGTCCCTGTATTTATACCGAAATCTGGCTTGTTTGGACTTTGACACCTCGTGGATTAATGAGGAGTGTCACTCTGTTAATTACATGTCGACAGGAGTTACTCGGCTGGGTGGCGCCTTGGTGACAAGGTGGCTTAGCAATTAGCAAGTCACCCAATTCAAAACCATCGTTGTTTTTTTTCAACACCTTCTATTTTGCCATCAGTTTGGACTAGCACTGCTAGTCCAAACGTATGGTAAAACAGAAGGTGTGCTAGTCCAAACTGATGGTAAAACAGAAGGTGTGCTAGTCCAAACTGATGGTAAAACAGAAGGTGTTATAATTACAGCAATCACAAAATTAAGACACCAACAGTGATGTCTCAGCAAAAATACTAATGCAAAGAACAATAGGAGCTGTTCTGGTGTGCATTGGAATGATATTGGTGACATTTTGTAGGTACCATCCTCCTACAATATGCCAAATCCAGGGTGTGGCACACAAGCATTTTCTATCGGTGAAATAACCGTCACACCCGTTAATATTCGGCGTTGGTGCAAAGACGCCCGGAGGGTTAGGATTAGGAGTTGTCGTCGTCATGATCAGACCTGATAAGTCTGCTGATTATAGGTGTGCGATCCTCGACGCAAGGGCCCAACGCGCCGCGTAGCGGCCAACAGCGAAGCTAGCCAAAGACTTGTCACGGGTCAATCAATAGAACTGGACTCATTATTAACTGTTCCTATTTCTTTAATTCCGTGAACTATAGCATTGCATTTCCTTGCATCATTATCAGACCTTTTCATATCATTCTCCAGCAGGACACCCTTGACTGATCTTACATTCTCTTGTAACCTGTCTTCAACTAACTGCTGCAAACCCACTACTTGTGCTATGTCAACCTCAAACTGTTTGTCTTCCATCACTTTATTGATCTCCTTCCTGATATCACCAGGACTTAGCTGATTTGATAGTGCTTCAGTGACACCATTAACCAGTGATCGCACCTCATGCACCAACACATCTAACCCATCGGAATCCACCTTGCCATTTATTTTTTCAGCCATGACAACACAGGCAGCATTTAACCCATCCACAGTCCTTACCAGTGACCCTAGGAGTTGCATCACTGTTTCCAACTGCTGAACTACTCTTTCAAGAGCATTGTTATATTTATCGCTTGCTTTTTTGCATGTGAGATTTGCTTCACTTGGACTGTAACTTTGATTGGAAGCAGGCAATTGTGCCTTCTCCGATGTCAGTTCACCTCTGTTATGTAACTTATATTGACAGAAATCACATATAAAAGACAGTTTACCACTCTGTACTGCTTCCTTGAATGTACATAAAAGACTTGCTGGTAGCTTGCTGCACCTATCACACACACTCCTTCCACAAAGGCTGCATTCCTGGCTTGCATGTATTGACACTTGAAACTGACACTTTATGCACTGCTGAACACTTGATTCAGGAACCCAACAACCATGACCACTAGCCATGACTAATCCAAATCCCAGTATAGAACTAAGGTGCTTACTGGACTGGAACACTGTTTACAGCAGTGTACTTGTACATGTATTGGGCTACTCCTAATGCTTGTATACCAAAATGTACAGGAATATGTTACACACAAAAGATCCAAGATGGTTTCCATATATAAGATTGTTCTCCAAAATATAAACACTTCTAAAGTCGTGCTATGCGATTTGATCGATTTCAAATCCACTCCACTCTGTACTCCTCCAGTTCATAGTCCATATTACAGTAACAGATACCAAATATCCATTCTTGAATCACAGAAAATAGCCAAACTTTGAAGAGCCAAAAATTATCCGTCAGTCACCAGCGCATGCACACTACCTCGAACATACAAAGTGTGAGACGAAAATTCCGAAGCATTCTCAAGTTAGAGCGTTCACGTCGTTGACCAATCAGATTTCAGCTTTTGACCTCTGCGACCTTGAAGTCAAATCAAAAACCCGTCTGATATGTTGAGTACCCTGAGTCGATGACCAGTTTAGGAGTAATCGCAAATTTTGTGTTTTCACTATGTGCCCCCTGGTGGCCAAAGTAGGAATCAGATCCGGCCGATTTTCAATAGCGAGAAGCGTCATGTCATGAGGTATCACCATACAAAATTTGAGACGAAAATTCCGAAGCATTCTCAAGTTAGAGCGTTCACGTCGTTTTTGCATGACGCCGACGACGACAGACGCACAGACAGACGCCAGCGTGATGACAATACCCCGAAGACCCTGATGGGCCTCGGGGTGAAAAGCGACCACCCCCCAAACAAGAATGACACTTCCGAACATGATTAACATGGAACATTAGCATATGGCCAATCACGACACCGGAATTTAATGAGGTCGACGACTTATAGTATAAGTCGCCTGTAAGGTTACAAACTCGCCAATCGGAAACATTACGCCCCCTGGATAATGCACTTCCATGTAATGTTATGGCGGAACTTAGTAATTGGCGAGTTCAGGTTTTACGTCTGGTATACGTTCATCCATAAGTCGCCTCGTGAAGGATACCTGATGTAACTTTATTCTTAGCCAATAGGCCGAGAAGCTATTGACAAATCAGTTGGATGGTTATTACCAATGCAGAGCATAAAATCATGTTATACAATTATTGTCTTTATAATTCTGAAAGAGAAATGTTCACAACCTAAAATTTGTGTCTCAAATCTCAAGCCATAAGCCCCTTTTACACTACGTGTTTTCAAGGTGTGAGTCTTTGGCTAGCTTCGCTGTTGGCCGCTACGCGGCGCGTTGGGCCCTTGCGTCAAGCTTATGGGCGATAAGGAGGGAACATTTTCAAGATGTGTTTCCAGGTTATGAATATGTCGAATTGTAATTCACCTGACAACACCGTCGTTTTTGCTTGCTTCAAAGCTCCTGATTCCTATTCAAACCTCAAGGCTGTGTTAGATTACTATGTTGATGCAATTGACTCCTTAGATGGATCTGCTTGACTTGACAAAACCATGCGAGTGTTCATGGCTTGTGACATTGCCTTCATTTCGAACATTCTGGGTCCACTGCGACATCGACTTATCCATGCTTTTTCTGTTTCATTGACAAAACATCCATGCAAACTTCGGTAAAGAAACGCGACAAGGCAGAAGCAAGGACGATACAGAACATCAAAGGGATGTACAGAAAGTTCATTGATGAGGCTCAAGGTGACAAAAAGAAACAGTCAAAGTATTACAACGTTGTTAACGAACCTATACTTGATATTGATCCTGCGGAACAAGTCTGCCCTCCATATCTACATCTTCTTTTGGGGATTGTCAAGAAACATCATGACCTCCTCGAGCAAGAATGTCATGATTTGGATTGTTTGATTGCCGCAGAAAAAGCCAAAGAAAGTTTGGACCTCTCAGAGGATCAGTATGACCAGTATGTTGGAAAGCTAAAGAATGTCCTGACGCTAAAGCAGAAACTGCGCCAGTATGAAGAGAGATTGCGACATCTGAACGACGATGACAACTTTGCGTTGGCCGAAATTGTAAGAAATCGAACTCGAATCAAAAATTAGAGAAAAAGAAGGAAGATGTGGAGGCTGATATCAAGAAGTGTAACGTGAACTCCAAACTAAAATTCGTTGCAGGTCCTGTTGCCGGTGTCCTCGATGTTACCTTGAACAAACACAAAATCAAAAGACCGACTTATCACAGTAATAATAGCCTGATAGCCTAGTGGTTATCACGTCCGCTGTGGAGCCTGATAGCCTAGTGGTTATCACGTCCGCTTGGTAAGCGGCAGGTCCCGGTTTCGAATCCAGCCAGGGCCATTATGGGATTTCATTCCCGGCTCTTCACATCCGTCGCATGGGACCGTAAGCTGTGGTGCCTTGTACCTTGTGTCTTTGCAAGGGCAAGTAAAATACCCCATCCAAGTGAGGAACATGAGTAGCTTGTGATGGCCTCATCGGTAATTACCAGGGCCAATAATGCTATAGCGTCGGCCCTGACTGAAAAATGAAATACAATACAATCACAGTAATAGTTTCATCGGGAATCATTGTAGCAAATATCTCAAAGTGAGCGTTTACAGCGATTTGATGGATGCAGTAGTAGCAAAGACAAAAGAGCTGACAACATCTAGACGTCTTATTCAACAGGCCAAAGACATCAAAGAAAGATATCTAGAATTAAATTACAGATATGCTAGGGTACATGAGGCCATTGGCCACACGAAACTCCTTGCAGGAAGAGACTTCGAAAGGATTCAGAAGACAGTAAACAAATTCATGTCCAAATACTGAGCTATACCAGGGGCCAGCGTGACTCTAAAGCAGCATATTTTAGAGGACCACGCAGTTGAAGAACAGAAGAACAGAAATGGAATGCCAAAGCTGAGGTCGCAAGTACTGAGTAATCTGATGAGTTTATGGTGTCCCTTTCATTAAAAATCCCCTACGATTAATAGCCCAGCAAAATGTGAACAGTTCTTCAAAAAGCTTTGTTTCATTTCCTTCATGTTTTGTTTCGGTGGTGACTGGTTCTGTAGGAACCAGTCAGAAAGATCAACCCTCTTGTCAATTCCTTCGGTATGTTAGGATGAGAGTTGAGAAGAGGGAGGAACAAGAGGCCCATGGGCCTTGCGCTCAGCTGACATTTGATGCCTCGGCTTGATAAGGCATACTGCAGTCTTAGGAACGTTAGTCGGTGATGTCAAATTTTATTAACCTGTACAATTTTGCCAAGAATGAATCACACTTTATTTTAGAATGCATACGGTGTGCATACATTTGTAAGAGAATAATGCATTTGTCTGCTGTGGCGAAGATTTCTCTGTTCTATGATTTCAACAGTTGATCTCTAATTGGGATTCCTGTTGTCTCGGCTGAGAGTGAGTTCTTCAAATTCAAGACACTTCCTTGCACCCTCTTTAGCAACAGCAGCATCAGCAATCTGGGGTGCTTCGGCAACCAGGTCGACCTGAAATATAGTGAATAGAGTGGGAAGAGATTAACTTCAATATTCTACATGTCGGGCCTAAAATCCTTGGTGAATCGAGATACATGTCAGATAATTTATTTTATTAAGACCGCCCTTGGTTGGGAAGGTCTAGTGGGACAAGTCTCCAAAATTTTGCAAATTTTCAACCCCAACCGGGGTCTTCCTCAGGCACTTTCCAGTAAGAAGTTACAGAAAAGCTACTGGTGTACAGAAAAGACTGTTGGGAAGGGGTTAATACAGCATAATGCCGTAAAATCCTTGGTAGACCCCTCTTGCCCTTGGGCAGTGGGAAGGGGTTAAACTTTATTGTTGCATGATTGGCCTACAATCCTTGGTGAATCGAGATAATGTCAGATACATGTACATGTACTTTCTTAGACCACCCTTGATTCATGTGATTGGGAAATACCGGTACTAAGGGGTTAACATGGTTAATATAGCACGATACAATCCTTGGCATTAGATTCCTTCATTCCTTGGTGAATTGCTAAAGAGCTTAAGACCCCTTGGGACTGGGTGGGAAGCGGTGTATCATGTTGAGATTCTTGGTGAATCATGAGATCTATAGATACCGGTACCTTTAATTATTGACACGTTTTCACATGGTGAATAGGGAGCTATATAATCACCATACCTACTCTTCTTGTTACACTTTGACCTGCATTTAATTCTATTTCTGCAACTCATATTTTGGTAGGCCTAGGCCTGTAAAGTAGCCTATATGCCGAGGACTGGAGGCGTCGCACTTTCGTCGGCAAAATTCACGGCAGTCCTGGAATTAGGGGATTCACCGTTCTACACAATAAACAATGAATAAAAAGTTTGTCCACGTCAACGAAGAAATTGTCACGTCAAAATCATGTTTGCACGCATTGATTTTTCATCATATGGAGAAGAGTGTGAGTGTGAGTTACGGATATTTAGTCGAAATTTGGAGGAGATTTCAGGAGCACAGGGGAGGGGCAGTGGTTTTCGAGATTCGAGTGGGAGTTCATGGTCACTGTGCCAGGATTTGCAGATTGGGAGAAATTGAGTTGCCTGCTGTTTAAAAAGAGGCGACTTTTTCATGTAGAATCAGAAGGGAGACTACACTTTCCTGATAATCAGCTGTTGACATGTTACCACATGGTTTTACACTAAACATGCTAAAAATAGCAACAAACAAACGAATGAACCAATCAGAGAGCAAGATTCTATCACGTGACCGACCCCCAACAGAACTGATGTCCAGGATGTACATTAAATATGCTGGCAAAATGCAATGAAATCGTAGCTTTTACCATACCACAAATGCCCATCCAAATATAAAAGGTTCATTGGAGGAAAGTTTGGTTGCTAAACACCGCATATCTGCATGTAGTTTCATCGACACTATGCACTAAACGACATAAATCAAACGTTTGTACACAATGTGCACAGTACACACAACCATACTGTGTACAAAATACATTCACACGCAATACATCGCCTGTGGCTCTGCACGCTAGTAGGCCTAGGCTACATTCACAATTTTGTTTTGCCGAGAAGGCGAATTTAATAGTAATACGATGTCTAGGCGACTTCAATATCAGATTTTTGGGGGCGAAACTGGGCGAGATGTTTTCAAGGCGCTATGACATCGCCTTGGGGTTCCTTACTGGCGAATTTAGGCGATATTTTTGTGAAATTTCGCCCACGTCGCCCCTGCCATGCCTGCTGGCACGGATGCCAATTGGTCCTTCTTCGTTCTCAAGATGCGATAGACGACCACAGGCCTGTGTGACGTCATCAGAATCAACCCAGTGACGAGACATCCGCCTTATTACTTATTCACTGTGAGAGCCGAGGGCAGAGCAAGCGATCAACTGTCGAAACTCCCAATGCCAGGGTCATTTAATTGGTAATCA
>NMRB01003980.1:16673-29649 GCA_002633025.1 Notospermus geniculatus | reverse complement strand
TAGCTGTGATTGTATTTATTGATTGGTTTGGCTGATGAAAGACTGGCAAGAAATTGATTTGTACATAACGCCGATACACAAGTTTAACCCTTCCCATTTCTGTTTCAGATGAGTCTTGTATGGTGTTTTCTGTATCGAAGGGTCCTGGCTGTTCTTTCACAATCTTATGCTATTTCCTTTTCGTGTTTTCCAGCTGATCGGATCAAGCGCACCACAGATAAGAATGGCCTCCCGAACCCACGAATCGTCGAACATCCAAAAAACCAGTACGTTGCCAAGAATGACCCCGCTACGTTGAACTGCAAGGCTGATGGCGACCCACCACCAACGATCACGTGGTATCGTAACAAACGTCCCGTGATCACAGCCCGCGAGAATCCAACATCGCACCGGACATTGGTTAACTATGGACAACTCTTCTTCTACCGGATTATCCATAATAAAAATAATAAACCGGATGTAGGAACGTACTACTGTAATGCGACGAATATTCACGGGACGGCGATAAGTCGGAACGCTACGCTGGAAATCGCTGGTAAGTATGGGGACCCTAGCCGACTGCCTCAATAGGTGTCACTAGTGGTTAAAACTATTGGAATGAAAGCGTAAGATGTTGTGAAACCTAAAGAAAGTGGCTTCTCTTGGCTAATGATTTATCAATGAGACCAGATGACAAATTACACCAAGCCGTTTGACAAATTGGTCTTCCTGCTAAAGTGCTAATCTGCTGTCACTGGAGGGAAAATGTGTTTTTTGCTGCTCAAGGGAGATATATGTTGGTGGAATCTCTTCAGGGTTCATTGGTGAAGCAATAGTGTTAAAGGGACTATACATAAGTCACTTTATGTCTTTGTCCTCTGCGGTATGAACACAGCATGATGTCTGTTCAACCTCACCGACATCAGTTGATACCAGAATATTCCACCCCGTCAGCCCCTACATTATATGCTATGTTCACTTCCTTTGAGAAATTGTGTTTGAGAACCTAATATTTAAACTTCATGTTTCACAAAGAATGAAACTAAATTCCAATATTTCTCAATTCGCCTTTGTTCATCGATATTATATATAACATAAGGGACCTACTTTGTGCAACATTGTACAATTTTGTTGTTCAAGTTGTGCTGAAATGAAATGGAACAGTGTTAACTCTATAAATAGTCAAAATTCTTTCAGAATAGCGTGTAATTCAGAAAATATGAAAATTCTTCAAAAATCAATTTAGAATTGGATTTTTGCGACTGTAGTTGCCATAGAAACAATTCTGTCACATCATAATTGAATATAAAATTTTATATGACCAGGTTTTGTGGCCCATTTTCTGCTGACTTTTTAGTTTCCATTTTCTTTCTGTCTCTTCTTGTCTTCTGTTCAGTCGAACCATCAGTCTGATTCGAGTTTTTTCCATTCAATCGTTGTTCGTAACATTCAGTTTTGTCGTACGTTGCTTTTTGAATCGAAATATTTTGTTATTTCCGATATTGATGAAAAAAACATTCTTCTTTCAACAAAATCATCCAAGCCTTGTTTTATAGTTTGAAAAGTGATTGATTAACAAAAATGTGCTCCTCGCTATGAATGGCTTCAACTTTCTGATGGAATTCACAACTATGTAAATTACAAAAAAGTGGGCTTTTTGCTGAAGTGAACTTTGTGATTTGAAAATTTCATCTTAATGTTGTGATTTTAATATTGACGTCGTTGCCACATTTTTATAAAGACAGAAGTCTTTGTACTTAGACAAAACTCTCTCGCTGATCAGTTCTTGTCACGGAAGTTGGCTCTTCACGGGCAACTCAGCCACAAACTTAGCAGTCTTTTGCATCATTGGTCTAAGCGTAAGTCCTGCTGAAACCAACAACCATGAATTGCACATTGAGAGCCACATTCGCATGAGAAAACTCTCACTTGGAGGAGCCGCTTTCAGGGTATTCATGGAGGTAGTATTGAGAAGGAGCGAGCACGGACCCCACATCAAACAGTACAATCATCGTTCCGCTGTTTGCTAAAGTGATTAGGGGGACAATAGGCTAATAACGCCCCACGATGGTCGGAAAAAGCCGATCTAATCTTCGGTAATTTCCGTGTGCAGTCAGCATTTCCCTTGTACAATGGTCAGAGTCCAAACAATAGAAGGAAACAATGGCAGTGGACGTTGCCTACGCACGAAAACTGAAAAATTCATCGTTTTCATCGCGTCAAAAACAGCACCTCGCAGCATCTCGCACTGAAACGACCACCCGTATATGTTACCTGAATTAATCATCTTTTGAACTATCATAACGCAATCCTCTTCAAACTTTTCAGATGCGAAGAATCTCATTATCATTATCATTATCATGTTTACCTTAAAACGTAGATATCAACCTCAGCACAGAGAAAATTAGTTACCGGCTAGGAAAACAGAAGGCAATTATTGACCATGTGTACCAGGGGAGTTAGGTTTCTGTTAGCGGAAGATGGGGCCATTACTTTTTGTTAGGAGCAGAAACTTGTCTTTGCCTTGGGTACATCATCCTTTTCTATGGCTGGATTATGTTGTTGTCCTCTCAGCCCTTTCACTGACAAGTTGGATGCTGCCAAATTTTTAAAAAGATGAATGTACAAAAAGACTGAAAACTATCTAAACCCAATCACATCGGGTTTCATTGGAACCCCAATCCTCCATCCAGTCATCCAGTTCCATGGAAATAAAATGTATATCATACATTTTCTACCTTATATCCCAGAATGGCCTGGTACATGATACTGGAATGCATTCAGCTTTTACATACAAATTTATGGCTCGCTCAACGAATTTGAGATAGGGGCATTATGTTCTCCACAGCTATTCCATCTGGTACTGGACCTTGTCCAGCAACTCACGCCAGAGGCTGGATGTTATCCAATGACGTGCCCTAGATGCTGGACCTTATTCAATGACTTGCGCCAGACCCTGGGCCTTATCCAGCGACTCGCTCCAGAAACTGGATCTTATCCGGTGACGTGACCAAGACGCTGGACCTTATTCAGCAACTTGCGCCAGCGGCAGGACCTTATCCGTTGATGCAACCAGACACTGGACTTCACCCAGCGACTTGCGCCAAACCCTGGACCTTATCCAGCGACTTGCGCCATACGCTGTACCGCACAGCAATTCCTTTTCCTTATTTTCAGTTTTACGAGAAGACTTCAAGGTTCAGCCCAAGAATACCCAGGTAGCTGTTGGAGATGCCGCAATCATGGAATGCCGGCCTCCAAAAGGTCAGCCTGATCCGTGGGTCAAATGGGAGAGGGATGGTAAACCCGTGACGGAGACATCACGTATCCGGTTGCAGGACAACGGGAACCTCGTAATCACTGATGCCAGGAAGAGTGACTCTGGGGAATATGTTTGCGTCGCAACTAATATCGCGGACGATAGACATAGTCCTAAGGCAGTGCTCTCTGTATTAGGTGAGGATCATTACAAACCTTGTGGGGGATGTCGGGACACCTCCCTGGAGATTGTTCTTGATAGGAGAAGCGCTGAATCCCCATTAAACAGTTTGCTGAGGTTGCGTGTACTGTCGGCAGGGGTCTCTAAAGCTTTTGGGTAATCACAGTGGTGATTCATGAGAAGCAAGGTACATTACGGCTCCTTCCCTGTAGACTTCTAATGGGAAACAAATCGGCCAAAGATGAAGTTGGTGGGGACGTAGTGTTGCTCAACAGGCTACTTGTCACCTGCAGGGGTGGATGCAGGGATTTGGATAGATGGGAAGGGCACACCCACCACTTATGCATGTAAAGATCGATGTGGCCCCTTCTCAGAAAACATACATCAGTGTTTGGCGGGTAACCTGCTACTTTTGAGAGCCTTAGCGAACGCTGACTTGTTGATGACATTCGGTCAAAGAGCGCTGCACAGATCCTCAACCCTGTCTCTTCCTTCCATGTGCGTACGTTCTCTTGATATCAGTCATTGATGTTCCTTCTTCCAGAAAAGCCCAAGTTTATCAAACAACCCGATGNATGTTGTACCAACGTTGTGAGTGACCTGGCGTATAACTATCTGAGGATATTTCAACAGGGTCTCCTAAATTGGCTATTTCGGGATGGCAAGGGGTACCCCTCGCCTTATATGTTTGATGTTAAATGGTTTGATTCTTCTGTATGTTTCAGGAATCGTATCTTGGAGGATAAGAGCCTGAAGATATCCCGAGTGAAGGTTGATGATGAGGGGTTGTACGTCTGTAAGGCTGAGAATCCTGTGGGGACCATTGAGGCTGTTGGCAGGCTTACTGTTCACTGTAAGTAGAGTATAGCCAACCTCCCTTAGTTTAGACGCCTTTATGGACACCAAAGTTCAGTTGAATTCACCTAACAGAGACATTTCTCTTTGCCCGCTGCTGTCAGGTTTTTTGCAGTCGGTGATGGTGGTTAGGATGAATTCTTTTGAAGTACATGACTAAGAAACAAATGAAATATCTAGGCTATGAAGTATGTGCTGAGCACTTGAATGTGTGTAGGAGGATTTAGAGTAAAAAGTGGTTGAACATTGACGGCCGGATATTTAGGTGGTCTGTCGTGACATTGTGTACTTTTAGTGTCTGTTTATCAGCAGTTGGCCAGAAATAGTTGTGGCTATGGAATATAGTTCTGTCTCCCGCCAAGAGATGGCAGCAGTTGCTGACTGTATTTTCTGTCCCTCTCAATGGGCAACTAGAAACTTTGGGCAGTCGTTTGTGTCACTGGTCTTGGCGTAAGTCGAAAGTCAAAGACATTAATTCAATGTCTTGCCGATTGTCGACTTCTTCTACATTTTGACCCACATTCTCTTTCAGCACATCCCTCATTCGTCACCACCCCACAAGACAAAGTCGTCGGTGTCGGGCGGACCGTCACGTTGAAGTGTGAGGTAACAGGGAACCCCCCTCCTGCTGTCTTTTGGAACAAGGAGGACAGCCAGATTCTCATGTTCCCACGCCAGGATCATGGCCGTTTCTCCGTCACGGAGGAGGGAACCCTGAACATTGAGCGTGCTCAGAAGGACGATGCGGGGGAGTATATCTGTCAAGCGTTGAGTGTGGCGGGGAGTGCGTTTGCAAAGGCCAAGGTGGAAGTCAAGGGTGAGTGATGTGGTGAACAGGAGGAGAAGGAGCTTTCCTATCTTATCTAGTCTCCACTGTCACAAATTGTCCTTCTCTTGATCTCCTTAATCAGTGAATCAGTGTGGAGGCATGGTGGTTGAGTGCTGGACTACTGACCAGGAGGTTGTGAGTTCAAAATATTGTCACTAATAATGCCACTATGGAACCTACTTGACTCTTACATAACTTCACTCATTTCATGTTGCAGATGTTGACCCAAGGCCACCACCTATCATCCACCAAGGTCCCCAAAACCAGACTCTCCCCATCAACAGTGTAGCCATGTTAATCTGCCAGTCATCAGGGGATCCTCAGCCAACTGTTGTCTGGTACAAAGATGGGAAACCCTTAGAAGCNATACCATTCTTGTTTCATGGAGTCCGCCGGCGAAGGATCATCGTAATGGTATCTTGAAGGGCTATAAGGTACGTTCACAATCAACTTGATCTGGTGCTGGAGAACTCAAGGTGCATCTCATTCAGTGCTCATCACTTGATCCTTTCAGACGAGTTGAGAAGACGGGAGTAGGACGTCTTTCAGCTAGGCCTACAGGTCTGCTGAACTTTTGCTGTTTCCTCCGAGTTACATTGACACTTCTATAAATTTCAGATATATTGCATTGGAAATTCAAGTAAATTTAGTCGTAATATCACGACGAATGCCACGACGACCCGGTATCCGATACGAAACGTGATCCCGGACATGATGTACAAGATTTATATTGCGGCGACGACAAGGATGGGGGTTGGAGTTCGAAGTGAGGCTCAGATTGTGGGTGAGTAGAATATTACTACTAGCTGTGTCTATCAACACCTCTAGGTTTATATTTATCTTTGAAGAGTGTTCCTGTTGACTTTGGCCCATCTGATATGTTGGTTGAAGTCATAAATAGTTCTTAATGAGGATTTAGCTCATGTGTTGATGGCTGTTGTGGCTCCCTGATGCTGGCGAAGGTGCCACATTCAAAAAGTCATGGTTACTTCATCAGTGATAACTTCTTATTCTAGACTTAGGTGATGACGACTGTATACTTGAGTCCGACAGAAATTGTTCGGCTGTGATTACAGGTATTCTGTGCACATAGATAACTAGTAGTACCTTACAATCCTACCTAGCTCACACTCTAAAGCATTACTGCCTTTGTTTAACCACACTTGAAACGACTGAGTGAGAGATATGCTAAGCTCACTTTAGGTCAGAAGGATCGCACAAACCTGCCTGTTGGTGCACTGTAGATGACAAAAGGTTTATTGCTGAAACAATAACAATACCCTGTATCATAGCTCAAGAGAGAATCCGTGAATTTGATTGGCCGAGACACGTCGCGTGATCAGTGGACGTTTTACAATGTCTCCCGCTCAAGATGCATTGTCCACCGCTCACGGGAAACAAAATGATGGGCATGTTCTGCTAAAATTGTTCGAGATGTTCTTACACAGAAATATCTCTTTTGACACAAAAATGTACGTTTTATCCGAAATGGGCAAACCAGGACACAGGACGGGATGAGAGAAGCCCAACTAGGCGCATAAAAACGATCTCCTGTACGAAAAACCGAAATCACATAGAAAAGGTAGGAGAACTAACACTAAAACAACCTCACCGTGGAGAATCGCCAACGCAGTAGCCGAGTTTCTCAGGTGGCAGCGCTGTGATCCGAGTCAAAAACATGGCGGCTGTATCACGAATGTTGAGGATGTCAACTCCAAAGTGGGGAGCAAAGTACCGAAGATGAAAGATACACACACTTAGACTATGCCGAGGATGACCTCCAGTTTATCGTCTATTAATCTAAAGCTTCCTTTATTGGAATTACGTGGTCGATTTTACATTTGAAGTGGAAAAGTTCAAGTGTCACTACGTGGAACTGCCGTCAATCAAACAACCGGCCTAACACAACGAACATTTCCACTTCAAACAAAGAAACAACACTCCTTCAGCACCTATATTTCGGCTTGTTCAATTGCAAATTATCACTAGATCATCCTCGAATTTACATAAACTCGCTCACCTCGACCGAAACTCTCTATTTTTCGCGTTTTAGTCGGCAACACACACATCGATATGTGACAGAGCCGCCATGTTTCACTCGGATCACAGCACTGCCACCTGAGAAACTCGGCTACTGCGTTGGCGATTCTCCACGGTGAACCTGGGACAGCAGACAATAACCTCAAACAAAATCCCTAATCCCAGTGAACATGAACACACAATTAAAATACGTAACAATTAAAATAAACCCCAAATTCCTAAGCTTGATTCAATTCAAAAGGAATGTCAATGACACTCACGAGCGGCCAAGTCCGCCACAGAAGCACCAGTGTTCGGATGTTGACGTCAACGGGTCATGCCAGTTCAATCCCAGCGCAGCATACGTGCGTGGAGTGTGCTCCCAAGGTTATTAAGGGCTACATCACGTTTGGAAGAAGATTACCGCGTTTATCTCCCGGTTTATCTCTTCGTTATTCAGCTCGTTTAGCGAAAGTAGGCTGGGTTTTTTACCAGGAACGTTTTTTTTTTCAAATCGTTGTGATCACGATTCATGGATTAGGTCCTCACGCATTCCGCCGATGCCGGGCACCTGTCCAGCAGCCGCAGAGACAGGCTGTGACACATACATGTGCCGGTGTTTAGAAGATCTCGGCGGCATTGGTCAACAGTGTTTTCTCGGAGTGACATGTCGGTCTGTCCCCTCCATGGCGGGCGCATTTTCTAGTTCGACGTCCAAGTTGTAAACAAACCAGTTTGTTTACAAACAGTGGTCGGCAAACTAGTTTTATTCCTTCGTGAAGGTGGCAGCACCAGTAGCGCCCCGTGATCGTTAGACTGGTGCCCGGTCCAATGCAACTCACTCAACCACTAACTGGTTCTCTATCCACGCTGTGCTGCCACCTATTATCGGTGATATGTGCTGAAGTGAATATGTAGTCTCGCGCAGCCAACCGTTTCGTTCCGCAGGTACTGCGACACAAACGTTCGATCCTCAGATTCGGCTGGGTGACCGAGGGGCTGGGTGACCGAGACTTAGTGAATATCGTGTTTACAACTTGGACGTCCAGCTCCTTTAATATGTAGCTCCAGTGGTGATTTGTCCAGGTTCATCAACAGACAAGTTTACCCTGAGTCCTCTGCCTGATGGGTGTCACTGATTGATGGAGACTGATGACCTTTTCACAGTTTTCTGTCAGAAGATCCAAGCAGTGGAACAAGACCTTGTAAATCTCGACAGAGATATTGATATCGTCTAATATTCCTTTCTTATCAAGACACTGAAGAGGCCCATGTCAAATTTTGACCAAGCTGGAATACTGGTCCCTGTCCAGTGCTTGGAAGGTGACGCAACTAAACTCGTGCCATCTTTTCTCAACAGGTGGCACAGAGACATCAAGTTATGTGCAGAACTTCGTAAACGAGCCATGGTTTATTCCCATACAATCATTGGTATAATAGGAGGAATGCTCTGGTTTGCCTTGTGTGTGTTCAGTATCTGGCTGTACAAGAGACGACGTAACAGGAAACCGTATATCAAGGCTAAAAATCCTGGTATGGTCCTTAACCGTAAGTTAGATTTATAAGCAAGAGCAAGCTCACTTTAGCCCACGATAAGATTAAATTTGCGTTAAAGGTATTTTACTGATGCAGATGATGATCAATGATCATCCAGAACTGTGGAATAGTAAATGTGTGTTGGATCTTCACAAATGTCTTCAATTCTAGAACCCAGTGCTGACGAGGGAAAACTATACTGCAGCAGAAGTTCATTCATGACAACCTGTTGTGACAACTTTGTCTCAGTGTGGGTAGTTTTCTGTTAGATTTCAGCATATATTCCTTTTGGGCTGAAATTGCAAAAATCTTATGGAAAATCGCCTGCACATGAGATGAATTTGCCTAGTTTCCTCTCACGCGTGGTGGGCTTAAAGGGCTTCTTGAGCTTGGTCAGCTCTAGATCTGTCACCTGTGTTTTGTCTCATTCATGGAAATCTTGTGTTGTCATTTCTTTATGATGGAAATTATCATTAGTTGATCAGCAGTCAGCAGAGATGATGTTATCTGGCCATGTTACAAATAAAGGCCTAGCTTAAGCCTGTGTAGTTTGTTGTGTGCACCTATTTTCCCTATGACTCCTCTGTCTTGTGTGTCCTAGTGATAATGACACGGTCCTCTGACTGATGAAACTTTCTCGACCTTGTCTTCAGTAACTGGCAAACAACCTGAAGAAGTGGCCCTCGCTGGCCGCCCAGACGGCTATCCTAGAGACCCCTATGGGCACAAAGAGAATGAACACGTGGATATGCGTGGTCAGCAACCTGATGTCACCAATATACTGGAAAAACGACAACAAAAGATGGCTGATTATAACCACGACACGAGTGACGTGACACAGATGAAGACATTTTACAACAAGGCCAACCCGATCTCATTACCAGTCGCACCGTATGCGACCACAAATTTATGTACAAGCAATAACCTCATTAATCAACAGGTTAGTATATACTGCAACCTCACTTTTCGAAGGTCACTTGTAGAAATGCAGAGCCATGACCCCCAATGTTGTCTTTAATGAGAGGCGTCCTCCTGGTAGTGAGTTTGCTAAGTGAGTACCATTCTACTTCTCCAGTATGACATTAGCCGTATTTTGTTCGTTTTTCAGCAAACTGGTGGCAGTGCCTTCACCCCTGTCAAAAGTTCCTACATCCCACGTGGTGTAGAAAAGAGTGGCTCAAATGATAGCTGTGTAAAAACGGATTTACTAAATGATTCAAACTCGGACAACAGCCGGCCAAACACGGGACATTTTATGGTGTCCCATCAGAACAGATACCAATGCTACCCCCAGATCCAAGTCCTACAAGTGACTTTACTATTGGTAAGGGATCGCTGCTGTGTAATGGCTCTGGCCTCTGACTGGCGAACAGAAGGTCTCTAATCTATTCTCAATTTCCTGTACATGGCATGAATAGTCGGCCTATATATGATTCTATGAGAAGGTTACATAACTCCTGACGTATCTTTCTATTTTCAGATGAGAACGGTATGCCGATCAGACGGACCAACATGCACATGGCCATGAGGAACCCAGTGTTGAACTTTGCGGATCTTCTGCCTCCACCCCCAGAAAATCCTCCCCCCTCAGACATAGGAACGCCCCCTGACTCACCATCCAGGGGTGGATCACCAACTAAATTTGAACATAATTATCGCGTTCCAATGCCTCAAAACCAACAGCGCCAGGGGGCGATGAATGCGTACCGGTCACCTCATGACCGACTTCCAACGCCACCTAGGAATTTGCCATTATCTGACAATGAGCGCCGATCCATGTCGCCAAGAAATCAGCCTTATAATATAGATGAACGAAGGAACCAGTCGCCTAGAAACGACTTATCAAATCGTGTTCAGTCGCCTAAACAACGAAGTTCGTCACCAAGAGGTTATGATAAATATCAAATGCGAGGGGCAAGTGATCCTGAGGGTCCGATGCCTCCAAGAGGAGGGTATAAGGTGTTGCCGACTGATCATGAGCACAGGTTCATGAGTGATTCAGAGGCCCGCGGTCAGACCCCTCGTCTCTACCCCCAGCTCCCTCCGTCACCGACAAACGGAGTCTCAATGGATCGTGCCATACAGAGTTCATTACCAAGTCTAGTTAGTGAGCCTATCCACTCCCCTGGACATTCAGCTAGGTGAGTGGACGTCAGATATGTTTGAACCTCTGAACCTGCCCCACCATATTGCAGAATTTGACCAAAAACTGCCAGGCGGAATTCCGTTCTGCACATGCTTTGTTTACAGTTGCTATAGAGACCAGAGATATGGTGACATAACTGTGTGGAGAGACGGAGCCTGGAGCCGTATATCATGGACTCGTATAAACTTCGACCATTCCTTGTTTTTCAGGTTGGAGTCAACACCAAATGGTCCGTCACTTAGTGTGGACTTATACCACCAGGGTGGCAGTGAATCGCCTGTTTACGACGGCGAGAGTATGCCACCGGAGTTCACCGGTGAGTCCGATCCTAGTGATAATCAGGAACGAGACTGTGCCAGCCCCGAATCTAGTGTCGGAGAATTATATGCGGACGGTAAGCGACGGCTGCTGAGCCTGAGCTAACCTGCACACTGTTAACACCCCACGCTGATTATCATGGAATGCTACGTGTCAAATCATTATCAATGTTTCTCTCCTTCACTGCCAAACCACATTCTATCGTATTGTGAAAATATATAGAAAAACAAACAAATTACATAATTCACAAAGGGTTTTTCCCGAAATACTGATTAATGATTTGCTGCGTGGTTTATTCCTTGTATAGATAACCCTATGTATATAGAAACATCCTTTATGCAATGTGTGTCTAACACACTTTGCAAAAACACTTGATGTGTCGGTAAAGGCGCGCGCTGATCCACGTGAGAGTTTCTCAGGCAAGTTGGCTCTCAATGGGCAACTCAACCATAGCAGTTATTTGTATGTCTAGTCTCAGTGAAGCTCTAAAGCATGGCGCACACGAGCGACTAAAATGGGGGCGACTACCGATGCGACTACTAGGTCGCATGCGATAATTACCTTTGAGGTCGATCAGTAATGTCATCCGCGACATCACTGATCTCCCAGTGAAGCATTTGTCGCAAACGAGTCAAAAAAACCTAAAAAAACTAAAAATATGTTCAGTCGCTCCTGTAGTCGCAAGGCTAGTCGCCTAGAAAATCGCTCAAAAAATCGCTCGTGTGCGCCATGCTTTAGGAAACCAACAATGGTGAATTGCCCATTTAGAGCCTATTTGAATGGGAGACAGTGAGACAACAGGCTCATATCAAATCACAAATTCAAAATCTGCACCAATCAAGCTCAGTTAACCTATCATGCTAAAAAATGAGACAGCATTCGTAAAATGACACAATCGTTGTCGTCCAGTGTGCAGTGTACATTGTCCACAATATATCAGCACTGCACTGAGTCAAATGGGGAAAGTGGCACAAAAACGATCCACCCTTTTCTTTGAAACAAGCTCTTGATCTTGTGATATCAGTCTGTTGTCCAGTTGCTCACTTAAAGAGAATGTACAGTGCTTTTTCACCAAGTGGCCTACATTTCATGTATTTTCCCACGTTCTCTATGTTTGTCACTTCTACTCATAGATTATGATGGGGGAAAGTCTTTCAAACGTTTTCTACATCTGGGATTTGTTTCTATATACATGGATGCTTTTAGCACACATATGGTTGAGGGTTGAGCACAGTCACCGCTAATAATAATCACCTTTCATGTCATGCCAAGCTGGCTTCCTCATTATGTACATTTCTATACAATTCGAATATGAAATGCACATCTAATGGAATTGTTCTCGGTTGAAATCTGATCCATTATGTTGTCCACCCGATGATTCCAAAGAGTTATTTTTGTGCAAAATTTCTTTCATCAAGTCCTAAATTATGAGGTAATTCTTGGACATGTATCCCAGCATATTGAAGATTCAAACCTGCAGCCACAGATTCCTTTTTAGCCCGCTTGGCCGCAAGGCCCAGCAGGGCTTATGCTGTGGTTGGGGTCATTGAGTGGTGGTCTGTCGTGCGTTAGGACGTACGGCGGTACGTACGGCGATACGTCCGTAAACTTTTGGTTTGTTAGCGCTCTAGCGCCTTTATTTTTTGACGAATCTTTTTGGTCTTTGGTGGGTCTATATATGGGCCTAAGATCTAGGTCGAGTTCAATTTTGAGCACGATTGGATTCCTATTTTGGCCTCCAGGGGGCGTTTTGTGAAAAATTTCAAAGGGCTATATTTTGATAATGGTTTGAACTATCATGTTGAAAGTTTGTACACATGTTCCTCTAGGTTGTAGCAACTTACAGACAAACTTT
>NMRB01003979.1:13988-40650 GCA_002633025.1 Notospermus geniculatus | reverse complement strand
AATGTGACATCTCTGACCTGTTCAACCGAGTCTTGATATTTTATATTTGAAATAATAATCTATAATTTCTGCAGCTGAGCAACTTGAAGTCACAGATGGTTTCAAAATCGGAAGAATTCAAGACTCAACTGCAAGGTGCAAAGAAAGAAAATGAAAATCTCAAGGTAAGCGGCATTGTCAAAGATGTTTTCAAGATGAAGTCCCCACTGAATGTCGGACGATTGATCCTGGACGGCGAAAGATATAGCACTGAAGTGAGAAACATCGAATGAATCAGTCTGCTGTGAAGTAGGCTACTAAGTTGACGTGGAACTTTCAAGATATCACACTTTACAATGTATTTCCTGGTTGGCAATGAAATACTTCTTCATACCCGCTACCACTGCAGCTGTAGGCCTACATTGCAACTGTTTTTATGGTCGTTGAAACTATTGTATCATAACATTTACTGCTGGTGTTTCAGCCATTGGATATAGGCCTACATATAATATCAAGCTCTCGTTTGATCAGTGTGTTCTTGATTGACTTTAAATACGTTGATGTTCATATTAAATCGGTTTATTTTTGCTTTCTTCTGACGTCTATTACAATGTTTTTCTCATTCTTCTTATCGACGTGTCCCCACAAGCGTTGTCGTCGTCGCCGCACTCCGGCGGTGCCGGGAATCTCACCGAAGACAAGTGTCCTCAATAACATTCCCCCTCCCCTTGGCCAAACTACCCTTACAAAATTCTGGCCAAATGACTTACATTTAAAGTAGATATACTCTCTAACTCAAAGGGACGTACTAAACATTGGTTTCATACGGTCTCTAAATTGAACTAAATTCTTTTTCATCAACACAGCACTTCCAATATGGTTAGGCCTAGGAGTAGCCCTCTCAAAACTTAAACTCCCTAAATTAATCCTAACACTTATTAACTTCAGGTCAATTTCCTAAGTAAAACTACCACAAACTCTCAAAATAACAGATTACAATTTTGTGAGATTCTTAATTTTTTACCTCCTGAACCTATTTGGGCCTAGTGATTATTTCCGGTATAATTTTCCAATAATTTTCCAATGTAAACAACATTCTAGGTATCTGTTAGTCCTAGCAGAATTTTAGGTAAGTTTACATGCATCCTTACAACTGATTTCTTCTTATAATGTTCTAAGCTAAATTCTAGGCCTGTTACACTAAGACCGCCCAATAAGATAATTCTTAACATGATTCAGTTCATAATGTATTGATTGTCACTTTTCACATCACGAGGATGAATGTCTCTCTCAGTCCTACGTCTTCAAGTCGCCATCTTCCCGTCTGGAAATTCTAGGGGGCACAATCGGTTGATTGGCCGTAAGAATTCGCCGACCGTCGTCTTCACTTTTGCAGCCCTCACCAATCCGTCGCTTCCTGGATAGGTCTCAACGACTCTGGCCAGCCTCCATTGCCCTCGGGGTAACTTCTCTTCCATCAGGAGCACGGTATCGTCTTTCTGCAAGTTTTTCGTCTCGTACAGCCACTTTTTACGATTGTGGAGTAGCGGTAGGATTTCGTTCTGCCAACGAGCCCAGAAATGTCGGAGCAGCTCTTGGATTCTCTGCCATCTGCGTCTCGGGTTGATTCGCTGTTGTTCGTCGACGGTAGGGGGAGCCAACTGTCCTCCCAACTGACCATGGAGGAAATGGTTGGGAGTAAGCGGCAGTTCGTCGTTGGGATCGCTGCTAGGGGGCGTCAGCGGTCTGGAGTTGATTAGGCCTTCAGCCTCGACCACAAACGTATGAAATTCTTCGTCGTTTATGTCTGCCTGGCCGATGATGTCCTTCAGAGCTCTCTTGGCTGCTTTTACCATGATTTCGAAGACGCCTCCGAAATGCGGTGCTGCCGGAGGGTTAAAGTGCCATTTTAACCCTTGGTGTTGGTATCCCATCGTCGTCTTCACCTTGTCCCAGTCGACAGCTTCATGGAATTCGCGTAATTCCCTCTCCCCCGCTATGAAGTTTGAGCCGTTGTCTGTCAGGACTTCGTCTGGCACTGACCTCCTACTCGTCATTCTGGAAAACGACATCAGGAACCCATCCGTATCCATTGAGTAGGTGGGTTCAAGATGAACTGCTCTGGCTTGTAGACATGTGAATACAGTGAGATATCTTTTCGCTTGTGTTTTTCCTCGACCTTGTTTGGTGTAATAGGGCCCGGCGAAGTCAATCCCGCACTTTGAAAATGCTCTCAGGGGTAGCTGGAGTCTAAACTGGGGGATCGGCGCCATCTGCTGATGCTGAGGTCTTGCTTTTTTTCTGATGCATTTCGTACATTGTCTTTGCCAATCGTTCACCGCCTCTCTAATTCTTAGGATCCAGTAGTTTCGCCTGATGTCGTGAATGGTTGCTTCTTTTCCCACTGGATGCCCGATTCTCTCATGCGCCCGCTGAACTACCAATCGGGTCACTTCTCCTTTTCTGGGTAGAAATACCGGGTACTTTTCGTCGTCGTTCAGGTACTCAACATTTTCCAGGCGCGATCTCAGTCGTAGGAGCTGTCTTGTCTCGTCGTAGGAGGGGCTGAGTGCGGCCAGCGGACTGGATTTCTTGACTTGCCCCCCGGTCGATAATGCAGTTATCTCCTCGCGGAATCCCTCCCTTTGAGTTTGGCGGACTAAACAGTCTTCTGCTTCCTTGAATTCTTCAGGGGTTAATTCATCAGTCCAGGATTTGGCTCCCTGGGGCAGAGGTTTCTTCAGGATCCACTTGATTATTCTTCTCACAAATCCAATCCTTCGGGCGAGACGGTCTAAATTGCTCCAGCGGCTTGGGTGCAAACAAAAGTTCACATCTGACTCTCTGGCGGGCTCTTCTACAGCTGCAAATGTGGGAGATTTTTCTGACTCAGCCTCTGCACTCGCGACGGGCATCTTCTTATTAGGCCACATTTCTTCCTCGTCTTGTAGGAAGTCGGGACCTTCCCACCATAATCTGGACACTATCAACTCTTGTACCCTTGATCCTCTGCTCACTATGTCGGCTGGGTTCTTCTTAGTCGGGACATAACGCCACTGGTCAACTGTGGTCTTGGTCTGTATTTCCCCAACTCTGTTAGCAACATATGGTTTATATTCCTTCCCTGGTCTGCAGATCCAATACAATACATTCATGGAGTCCGTCCAATAAGTTGTGGGGAGCGGTTTTCCATCTCTTCCACTCTCCAAGGACTTCTTGAGTTTTTCTGCCAGCCTTGTCCCGACCACTGCTCCACAGAGTTCTAGCCTGGCGATCGATACTGCTTTTAGTGGTGCTAGCCTGGCCTTCGCCATTACCAACTTGACTACGACTTCACCAGCTGGGGTGTGGGTTCTGGTGTAGGCCACGGCGCCAAATGCGTCCTTTGATGCATCGCAGAACACATGCAGCTCTGTTGATCCATCTCTGCTCATGCCAATGTGTCTCTCGATTTTAACGCTTCCAAGGTATTGCAGATCTGCCACCCATGAGTACCATTCTGTTGCTAAAGCCTCATCGATAGGGTTGTCCCATTCTTGACTCCTGACCCAGGTTTTCTGGTAGATGATCCAAGCTTGTATCCTATAGGGGTCTAACAATCCCAAAGGGTCAAACAGCTTGGCCATACACTTTAGTATTCCTCTTCTTGTGGCAGGGGCTTCTTCTGGTCTTATTGCCTTTGAGCTGAACGTAAACTTGTCTTCATCTGCCATCCAATTGACTCCGAGAACTTTCTGCTGAATGAGAGTCGTCTCTTGTCGTCCTTCAATGCTGACACTGGAACTTGCCGCCAAATTTTCTTCGGCTACTCCCTCCAATGCTTCCTTATGACTCGACTGGAACTTTCTCATCGTCATTCCGCCTTTTCTAAACATCTCAGACAACTCTCCGATCGCTTGCTTTGCCTCAGCTACTGTGTATCTGCTGTCAAGTGCATCGTCTACGTACTGTGATTCTTCCACTGTTTCTGCTGCTGCGGGGTAGTTGTCTTTGTGGTTTCTTGCATGGTTCTTTACGACTGCATTTGCTTTATAGGGTGATGACGTATCTCCAAATATGGTTCTCTGGTATTCGAAGATGTTCCCATCCCAAATGATTCTGTAGTATTTTCGGTCTTCGGGTCTGAGTTCAATCTGCAGGAACATTTCTGTGATGTCTCCACAAAATGCTACTGGAAACCTGCGAAATCTGAGGAGGACGTCGACCAAATCATTTAGCATTTTGGGACCAGGGTATATCTCTGAGTTCAGGCTCTTTCCATCAAATTTTGCGGCACAGTCCATCACCATTCTGACTTTAGTGGTTGCTCGGTCATCATTCTTCACAGGAAAGACGGGTATGTAGAATCCGTCTGCAGAAATTGACTGGTCCCCTACTCGGCCTATCTTCTTCAGATATCCCTTTTGAACCTGGCCAAACACGACATCACTGCATCGCTGGTAATAGTTTGGGTCCTTCCTCTTCAGACTTTCTTCCATCTTTTGTTGTCTGCGGGCTACTGGTACAATGTTGTTGGGTAGGTCTGGGACTTCCTCTCTCCACGGGGTCGCCACTTGATATCTGTCTCCATTGAAGACTAATGAGGGCATCACCTTTTGCTCGGCTGTCCTCTCCTCTGCTGTCAGCATAACGTCTGGGTTCTGTTTTCTTGGTTGTTCCAGTCCAATGGATTCGAGCTCCCATAGCTTCTTAGTGAGTATTTTCATCTCCTCCGAGTCCACGCAACCTCCAATCGCGAAGGTGAAGTTGGTCACTTGGGGGTTCCAATCTTCATTGTCATCTTCAAAATTCTTGGATGGTCCGATGCAGGTCCAACCCAAGGGAGTGAGTCGGGCCATCGGTGCATTTGCATCATCAGGAACTACTTCTTCTAAGGCTTGGTGAAGGAGGGGCATCTGATTTCCAATCAGAATACCAATCTTGCGTTTTCTCGGCTGTGGAACAAACGGTACACCTGCCAAGTGATTCCATTTCTTGGAAGCCTCCGTCCAGTCGACCACCGGGGCGTTACCTACGAGTACAGGGTGCGTCCACAGTCCTTTCAGCTTTATCCTGTTTTCTCCACCAAGATCTTCAATGAAGAAGTCTGATACTCGCCAGGTAGTGTAGGTCTCTTGCTTATTGCCAAACACAAGAGATGTCTTTGTGGTGGTGTTCCCCATCTCAAGCTGCAATTCTCGCGCAACGTCTTCTAATATGTAACTCGAGCTTGAGCCATCGTCCAACATCGCAATGGTTTGTACTTCTTTATTTCCTTTCCTCAGGATAACTGGTACAGTCCTCAGAGAGATGGTACTCCCGATATTCGCATTCGTCCTAGCGTCTGTTGTCGGCTCCTTGCCCTTGGATTTCTCTTGCTCTTTCTCTTCTACTTTCTTCTCTTGTTGTTTCTCCTTTTCTTTCCCTTTTGTTTCTTCCTCTGCTGGACGTAGTAGCTTATGACTGGGGCAGCCCTTTTCTTCACCACTATTAGACTTGGGTTTCTTAACACATTCTGTCCCCCTATGGCCTTTCTCCAAACAGATCCTGCAGAGTCCCTTCTTTTTTACTTCTCTCCATCTACTTCCGAGTGACATTTTCTTGAACTTCCAACAGCCTCCTGCTTCGTGGTCTTGGCTACATATTGGACATTTATCTGTTCCCTGCGTGGCAAAGGTGCGCTGCTTCTTCCAGCCTTCCTTCTCATGTTCTTTTTCTTTTGGTTTCCACTGTTTCTTATCTTCCTGACCCTTTTCTCGGTTACTGTTGTCTTCATACCCATATATGGCTTCCTTCACCATCGTTTTTGTTTCAACTAACTCTTCCAACCAGTCCCTCAATGACATCAGGGTGTGTCCCGCTTCTTTCTGTTTTTCCCATTGGTGGTACAGGAACAGTTCATTTTCTGGTATCTTGCTCTTTATCACGGCAAACATCATTCCATCACCTAACTCAGCTTCTCTATCTGCAGATTTCATGAAGGAGATTGTAGTGTTAAGGGAATTCAGGAGGTCTTTGAGTTTCTCGACTTTCTCTCTTCCATCTCTTATCTGTGGAAATCTCTGCAATTTTTCCAGTAGTCTCTCTCCCTCCCTCCGGTCGGTTCCATATTCCCGGTCTAGTCTCTTTAGGGCTTCTTCATACTGTGCTGAGGTGAAATTCTGTAAATCATCAATCAAGGCTTTCGCTTTTCCTCCTAGGGCTCCTCTCAATCTCAACAATTTCTCCTCATCCTTCATTGATGACCGGTCAATCGCTACGTTGAAGGCCGCTCTCCAACCACGGTATTCAGAGACTTTGCCATAAAATTTCTCGACGTTGATTTTTGCCAGTCCATGGATATGTGTCGGGGTCGTGTTTCTTGCTTGGGCCAGTGTTCTAGCTTGAAGTTCAGTTTGAAGGTCATTCAAGGCTTGGCGCAAGTCTTCCACTCCATTATCTGCTTCAGGGTATCTCGGGGCCCCTCGTTGGGTTCTTGCTCGCTCTAGTTCTCCGGGGCTGTCACTATTTCCCATCAGCTGTGTCCATGGTGTGGTTCTCGATTCCAGGGTCCTAGGCATACCATAGTCATCCCTTGACCATGCCGCAGGTGCTTGAAAAGTTTCTTGTCTCATTGCATATTCCTGTTGTCCATATCCACTGTAACCATAACTGGGGCAGGTGGAGGAAGTTGGGGTTCGGAACCTGTCTCCTCCGTAGCTGTAGGTGACGGCTGTTGGAGCTTCACCTGTGTTGTCATTACTTCCCATCATCAGCTGTGTCCATGGTGTGGTTCTCGTTTCCATGGTCCTAGGCATTCCATAGTCATCCCTTGGCCACGCCACCGATGCTTGGAAGTTTTCCTGTCTCATTGTATATTCCTGCTGTCCATTTCCACTGTAACCATAACTGGGGCAGGTGGAGGAAGTTGGTGTCTGGAATCTGTCTCCTCCGTAGCTGTAGGTGACGGATGTTGGGGCTTCACCGGTGTTTGTCGACATCTTTGTTTTCGGTCTGGCACTGACATGACTGATGCCATCCAGCGTACTTTGACTAGGCCTAGCAGCAATTTCTGACGGAGTCACAGGGGGTTCTTCTGGTTTCTGTGGTAATTGTCGTTTCTGGTGAGTAGGCCCAGGCTTGTTCTTCCTCATCAGCTGTCCAAACTCGTCAACCATTTTTTCTGCCTCTGACAAATCTTCTTCTAACTTTTCCATCTCTGCGCACAGCTTGTCGAAATCATCCAAGTCACCATTTTCGAGCAATTCGTGTGACAATTCTGACATATTTTCTAGTGCCTTCTGTTGGTTTTCACCCATCGTCTCTGCTGCCTGGTGGATCTTGTCTGCTGTTTTTCTGTCAGTAATTTCTGAGAGCATCGCTGCATCGACAAGTTGGACTAGTTTTCTTCTTGATCTGGTGAATTGAGACTTAAGTTTTGCCTTCTCAGCCCGGAGTGTGCGTACATAATGTACATCTTGGTCACTCGCCTTGGTCTCATTGACATTGTCGTCCTCTTCTTGGTCACTCGCCTTGGCCTCATCGGCGTGCAGTGCAGCATCTTTGCGTACATCGTCCTGTGCATTTGCCTGTGCATGCTGGGTGGTGGGGGGCGTTTTTTGACGACCGTCATTTTCAATGTCTTTTTCTTCCATTTTTCGACATTAACTTTTTATATTTCTTCTTTGGAACTACGCTCTGTTTACCATTTATGTTCTTGATTGACTTTAAATACGTTGATGTTCATATTAAATCGGTTTATTTTTGCTTTCTTCTGACGTCTATTACAATGTTTTTCTCATTCTTCTTATCGACGTGTCCCCACAAGCGTTGTCGTCGTCGCCGCACTCCGGCGGTGCCGGGAATCTCACCGAAGACAAGTGTCCTCAATAACACAGTGCTCAAAGCGAATGAGTACAAACTGTTTGCAATGTATACGGTACTTGAGTACATTTAGTTCACAGAATACACATGATTCTTACAGGACCAATCCCGAGATCTGAGGACGCAATTGGATTCAACGAATGAAAGCATTGAGTGGTTGAAAAAAGAGAAGGGTGAACTCAGAGGCGAGGTAAGACATTACATTTCAGGCTGCAAATAAGGTTTAAACATCAAGGATTTTCGCCGCTATTTTAGTTCATCTATCATGAGCAAGAGTAAATGACAGTTTTCTCTCTATTCGATATATGATGTCTCCACCCAATTGAAGAGAATCTTTCTATATTTGAAATAATAATCATATTTGTTGCAGGTGAGCAACTTGAAAACACAGATGGTGACACAATCAGAAGAATTCAAGATTGAACTGGAGAGAGCAAAGGAAGAAAATGAAAATCTCAAGGTAAGCAGTGTTGTCAGGAAATGTGTTCAGGATATGTTCCTTTGAGTGTCGATGATTGATCCTGCAGGGAGAGCGTAGATATTCGTGATGATCCATCATCTCGGTCCATGTGAAAGACTATGCATTTTTTGTGCTCAAAAGCAAAACAGTGCACACGCCACGCGATCCGAAATCTGGGTAGCACGTCAGACTCAAGTCTTTTGGTGGGAGCAGATTTTGAGATGGCGGCACCGACGGTAAGCCACAATGAGCGATCATAGTGCATGTTTAGTTCACAGAATACACATGATTCTTACAGGACCAATCCCGTGATCTGCTGACGCAATTGGATTCAAAGAATGAAAGCATTAAGTGCTTGAAAAAAGAGAAGGAAGAACTCAGAGGCGAGGTAATGCTACGTTTACACTATGTTCCCGGCGGCCACGGCAATCACGTTTCAGACCACCGTGGACAAAACGGGATGGACGTGAGACAACGCAGGGGGACGGGATGGGCAAACGTGACAGGCCGTGATTGCCGTGGATGCCGGGCCAGATTTTTAAACTGTCAAAAAATTTGCCACGGCAGTCACGGTGCGGATGAGAAACCTAGTAGGTATCTACCGAAAGTGTCCGTAAACGTGGACGTATATTTCGTCCATGACCCTATGGTAGATAATACATGATTGGTGAACCATACGTTCAGAGTATGAATAGGGGGCGGGCTAGTATTCATCACCTTTGAATAGTTGATTAGAAATTGATGACGAAACTTCAATTACCAGCCAATACGGTCAATTAGGTTGTGTTTTCCATGCAGGCATTCATTCAAAGCGAGGTTTTTCCCGTCAGGTAACAAGGCTGTTTGAAAAGGATTTTATTCTTAATTTTAATGAGCTGTGAGGTCCCATGCGCTGCTGACACCAAGCGGTAAGAACTGGTAATAACCATTCCGTCAAACAGGCCCTTCCTCTTTATACCTATTTAGAATGAACTTACAATAGGCTGTAAATCCATGTGAATGTTAAACCATCGTAGATTTAATCAAGGATGTCTGTTATCGTCACGCAATACTTCTCAATGTCAGAGGTCGAGGTCACAGTCAACCAGCTCTAGAGTAGTAAATTTCTCTAGTGGTAGACTGGCCACTGTCTTCAAGATCGGAAACCATTGACATCGCTCCGATGCCCTTTTCTTGTTTTAAACCAGTAATGAAGCTGTTTTGAAAGCGCGAACAAGCCTGCTTCTTAATCAATAAACTGCGACTTAAACACATGACCATTGCTGTGGTCAAGTTGTTTGTCTAAAGTGGTTTTTCCACGGTACAATATTAGCCGTGTTTACACCTGAGGAAATTGCCGGACCTGACCCGGCTCTGACCCGCCTTTTTTGCGTTTACACCTATGAAAATCGGATCCGGATTAAAAATTGCCNCTGGGATGGTAGTGTATCAGACGCATATGTCTTGAGGTCGAATCATAGTTCAGATGGCGGCACCGACGGTAAGCCAGATTGAGCGATTAGTGAGTGCTTAGTTCACAGAATAAACATGATTCTTGCAGCACCAGTCCCAAGATGTGCTCAGACAATTGGATTCCAAGAATGAAAGCATTGAGTGTTTGAAAAAAGAGAAGCATGAACTCAGAAGCGAGGTAAGACATTTCATTTCAGGCTGCAAATAAGGTTTAAACATCAAGGATTTTCGCCGCTATTTTAGTTCATCCATCATGAGCAAGAGTAAATGACAGTTTTCTCTCTATTCGATATATGATGTCTCCACCCAATTGAAGAGAATCTTTCGATATTTGAAATAATAATAATCATATTTGTTGAAAACGCAGATGGCGACACAATCAGAAGAATTCAAGGCTGATCTGCAGAGAGCAAAGGAAGAAAATGAAAATCTCAAGGTAAGCAGTGTTGTCAGGAAATGTGTTCAGGAAAGGTTCCTTTGAGTGTCAAAGATTGACCCTGGAAGGCCACAGATATTTGCGATGATCCATCACATCAGTCCATATGATATCAAGACTTTACGCAATTTCCGTCCTCAAAAGCAAAACAGTGTACGCACCCAGGAATCCAAAATTTTCTGAGGTAGCCCGTCAGACGCAAGCCATGTTTGGAGCAAAGTTTAGAAGATGGCGGCACCGATGGTAAGCCAGAATAGGTGGTTATAGCGGTTATGCAAGTTTTTTTAGTTCACAGAATACATGCGTTGTTTTACTTAGGTACCACGCTAAACCCTCATACGGAGTCAAGCCAAACACCACAATTAGCTAGGTTCACTTTATTCTGGCAACAGCACAACATGTCCTCCATCGTTTCACACGTGGGCTCTCTATCTATGGAGCGCCCACACCAACCACATCTTCCTAACAGTTTCGAATACCTAACATAGGGGGCAGCACCTCACACAGTACACCACCCCCTCCTTAGCGTATGAAGCCCCTGCCATACGCTAGGTCAAAATTAAAAAAAAAAAAAATACATATATACTAAAGGTACAAAAATTCGTGCTTTCTACACTCAAATTTTTATACATAGAAAAAAAGGAAAAACATCGGTTTTGTGCGCACCCGCACGCCATAGGCATACTAATGTAGCGACCAGCAAAACACTCCAATCTGCTACATGGTACATATAAAAACAAATCCACATTACATAATGTAACCCAGGTAGTGGCCGGCAAAACAATCCAGTCAACTACCAGGTGACAGTTCAATTAATCCTAAACACGTGAAACACGAGAACTTTAACCATGTAGCGACCGGCAAAACAATCCAATCTGCTACAAGTAAGAGAGTCCATACCGCAAGCTAACCGCATAAGCCGAACCCACGGCCGCTTCTCCGTCAGCATAAATCACAAAATCACTATAACAAATCTCACAAACAAAATAACCCCTAAGGCTGGTGCATAACAGCTACACCAGAAAACCAACTACCAGAACCTGACATATATAACAACTTAATCGACAAATCATATTAGCGTTCCACGTAAACTTCCGACGTCTCAAACGTACAAATGACATAAAACGGTGTCGCAGCAGGCTGCTTAAGAGTTATCCAAAAGTGGCAAATCACTAGTTACACCAAACTAATGAAACAAATGATTCCCATACATTAGTTCTACATCAAACAGCTTTCATACATCCACTTAAACCGCAAAATGATAAACTTATACATGCAGTCGCCTAGCGCAAAACTGACCTGTTTTATACAATCAAAATTGACTAAAGAAACAAAGCGGGACATAGCCTCCGGATGCTTGCCCCTCATTCACACACGCAGTCATGTACAGAAAGGCATCAACACATTCGCACTAACAGGCAGCTCCACCGGCATCCAACATGCTCCAGCCCAACGCGAACACCTCAACGTACTATCTCGGAAGTTCTACTATAGTATCCCAAATCAAGCAGTTCCCATTACCGATCGGAAACCAAAAGTCCTACAAATTACTGACTACCAGGACGTCACTCCACGTGCTAACCGCAACTTATCACAATGGGTCCGGTACGTTTTCCCTGCTTCATCAAGTTGCAACGTAACAGTAAAGTCATCTTGTATATCTCTAACCATATAAGGGCCCAGCCAGGGCAGTTGCTTGTCCCCTTTAAAATTTTTCCTTGGGTTATAATACCACACGTAATCGCCTTCTTTGAGAGCACGATATTTAGGCGACCTTGTCTCAAACTGTCTCTTCTGAATTCGCTGAACAGCTTTCAACCGATCTCTTACTATGGCATAGGCTTTGTGATACCGCTCTTCTAACTGCGTAACATAAACTGGTACAGAAGTTCTATCCGGTGCAGGCGCAGTGTATAACAAGTCAATCGGCATCCTCATTTCTCTACCAGTATTAACCATGAAATGGGGCGTCTCACCCGTACTGGTATGCACTGACGAGCGGTACGCCATGAGAAATATTGGTATCATCACATCCCAAGCTCCAGTGGATTCCCTGTGTTCGTATACGTAGGTCTTCAACATTGATTTCAAAATTTTATTAAAGTTCTCCACTAAGCCATTGCTTTTGGGGTTGTAGGGTGTTGTTAGACTCCTATCCAGATCTAATTTCTGAAGCAAACGTTCATATAGTTGGGACACGAACTGTGGGCCTCGGTCACTGTGTATTATATACCGGGATTATATACATACACCCAAATCGCGATACGAGTTCGCGTATCAAGGTATTACATACTTCTTCTGTTTCCACAGTCTTCAACGGTGCCGCCACTACCCACTTGGTGAAGTTATCCTCCATCGTTAGGACGTAACGATATCCCCTTGCTGTAATTGGGAGAGGTCCTATGATGTCGATTGAAACTCGCTCGAATGCTTCACCAAACAACTGTTGCGTTAATGGTACCCGTTTACGCCTGTGGGGATACTTAATGGTGTTGCAGGTCTCACAATACGAAACAAACCTCATCGTGTCCCTCCTCCAACCTATCCAGTAGAATCGAGATTTTACCCTTTCCAGTGTCTTAAAAGTGCCTAAATGTCCCGCAGTAGGATCAGAGTGGAGCTTCTTCAAAATTTCATGCCTGATGACGCGTGGCAAGACAAGTTGTTTCCTTTCGGGTTTCCCCGACACTGCAAGCTTCCTGTACAGAATGCCATTTTCAAGGACCAAGTGCCTCCAGTGCTGCCGCAGCGCCTTCGCACTGAGACTCTCGCCCGATATCGTACGATAGTCAGGATAGTTGGATCCAGCTTGCCTCAATTGCATTATTGGACTTATATCAGGGTCGCTAAGCTGTAGATTCGCAATTTCAGACAAAGTAACCAGACGTCGTAGATCTGATCCACCATCGGGGTTGGAAGGAGGAGAAGTATCCGTTTGTTCTGTCAGTTTCTTGGCCTGTGACCTTGTAACCACTGCACTACAATTCATCATTAGCCAGTCCACAGTAGAATCAATAGTGTCATCCGTCTCTTTAGTGTGCACACAAGGTGGTATAGTCGTGCTTTCCTTTATCTTGTACTTCCTAGGCTTCCGCTTATTATATGGCGATGAAAGGGGCACAGTCGGTTCATCTTCTTTCCCACACTGTGAGCACGGCAACCTACTCATACAATCTGCATTCACATGGCGGTTCCCTGGGCGATGTACTATATCAAAGGTGAACTGTGATAGGAAAAGTTGCCAACGTTGAATCTGGGGTTGAGCATCGTTCAAGGTTAGCATGTGGCTAACGGCAGAATTGTCCGTTCTGATTAAGAATCGATGACCATAGAGGTAAGGTCTAAAGTGTTGTACGGCTCGGACCACAGCTAAAAACTCCCTCTTGGTTATACAATACTGGCGCTCTGAGTCCGAGAGCAGACATGAATAGTAACCGATCACCACCTCCTTACCGTCTCGTGACTGGCTAAGTACAGCGCCGATGCCAGTGTTGGAGGCATCTGTATCCAATATGAAATCACCTCGCTGTACGTCCGGAAAGGACAACACTGGTGCACTTACTAGAGCTGCTTTAAGGCGTTGAAATGATGCTTCATGTTCAGCTGTCCATATTAATTTGCTATCTGCTTTCGTCAGTTCGTATAATGGCGCTGCAATAGTACTCATATCACGCACGAATCGCCTGTAATAACTCACAAGTCCGAGAAAGCGTTTCACCTCAGTTCGAAGTCTCTGACGTGGAACGGTGGCCAGTGATGGCCAGGAGCGTATGGCGTCGATCTTGGTAAACAACGGTTGAAGTCCTCGTTCTGAAATAAGGTGTCCCAGGTACTCCACGGATGTTTGGAATAGCATGCACTTTCCAGGCTTAACTTTCAAATTTGCATGTTGTAGCCGATCAAGTACCTTCTTAAGATTATGCAATGTCTCTTCAAAAGTTTCACCAAACACAAGAATATCATCCAGGTAAACAATACATTTTTCCCACTGCAATCCTCGCAATACATTTTCCATCAACCTCTCGAATGTTGCGGGCGCGTTGCAGAGCCCGAAGGGAAGTACAGTGAACTGGAACAATCCCGCTCTAGTCAAAAAAGCTGTTTTTTCACGATCCTCCTGACTTTTGAGAGGCACCTGCCAATAACCAGCTTGAAGATCCAGAGTACAGAAAAATTTCTTCCCATACAGGCTATCCACACAATCATCAAAACGAGGGATTGGAAAACTATCGGCTTTCGTAAGGCTGTTCAATTTACGGAAATCTACACAAAACCTGCTTGTTCCGTCCCGTTTAGCCACAATTACTGGTGCGCTAGCCCAGGGGCTATTTGACTCCTCCATGATTCCCCGTTTCAAGCCATCCTGCACTGCGGAGCTAATTTCCTTCTCCTTTTTCCAGCCCTGCCTCCGGAGGGGTAGTCTAAAAGGTTTTGCATCCCCTGTGTTAATTTCATGGGTCCCAATGTGCGTTTTCCCAAGATCCTGTGACGAAGCAGCGAAGGTTGACTTGTGCTGTATGAGAAGGTGCGCCAGCTGGATACGGTGTTCCGCGGATAGCTCCTTGCAGGATTGGTCATAAAGATCACGCAAGTACTCCGGTATCTCCTCCTCTACATCCTCCAACCGCACAGCAGAACAATCTGTGGGGCTGTTGGTATTATCGTTACATGTAGTTGGCCGCACGGCAAAACAATCCGTGGAACCAGTAACACTGGAGCTACAAGTATCATCCTCTGAATCTGATGACGCATCCAAAGCCTGTTCAAGCGTATCAGCTGGGAAGGCATATCCTACTACCGTTCCTTTCGGTATTACTACATCCTCCTCCATAGGGTTGTATAACTGTAAGGGTGTAGCGTGCCGCTTCCGGGATTGAAGAGTTACAGACTTTGCAGGTAGCACGCTATACCTCTGTACAAAATGTACGTTAGGCTCCAGCATTATTTCCTGATGTGTACGAAATGTGCTATTTAACCGAGCAGCAACAATCACTTCTGAACCTGGTGACAAGGTTAAGGTCTCTTGCAAGCTCACCGAGTGTGGCAAGATGTTATGCTTGCTACCGTTTATAGGAAACTCCCTGCCATCGAAGGTGTAGGTCTTGGAACTCATCTTTATGTCACACTTAAACTTCTCCATGAAGTCCATGCCCCATATCCCGTCTACTCCACGCATGGTAGTCACCATCATATCAAAAGTGAATCGCTTGTCATGCACTCTCACTGGCATCGACACTTTTCCAATAATTTTCAATTTTGATTCCCCGTCAGCCATAGTAACATCCACCTCATTCTTACTCAAAGGGGGCCTATACCGTTTGGGTATCTTGAAATAAACATCCCTCGACAAAAATGTAGATGACGATCCCGCATCCAACAAGAAACATGCAGGCGTTCCGTTGAGGTAGGTCGTCACAAAAGCTCTAGATTCCAAGGAGCCCGATGAGGCCACAACCGGCTTGGAGTTACCATGCCCTTTGGCTCCAATTACAGGGGCATGGTCTATTGGTTTCCCGACTCATTTGAAGGGCCCTGTTGATTCTTGGCATCACGCGCAGCCTCCATGACTCTGTTAATGAACGGGCACTCCTTGCATAAATGTTCCGTGGATTCACAAAATAACACTGCCTCTCCCTCGGAGTGAAGCGACGATCCTGCACCGCATATCTTCCAGATCTGCCGCGTCCATAAGATCCCCTACCTCGGCCACGACCACGTGCTGCTCCAGGGTAAGGATTAGCATTGCCCGGAATCTGTTGAGTTGGAGTCGCATTTTCTATCGCAGCTACTGCCGGCTCAGGGGTATTGCCGAAAACTGACTTGTTCGTAGCCAACAGGTGATTCTCGTAATCCTTGGCATGTTGTAAAATGTCATCCAATGGTTTGTTCTTTAATGCATACAACTTGTCACCCAATGGGGTATCTCGTAAAGCCAAATAAAACTCCAGCCCCATATCTGTCTTCAGTGTTCCATAGGCACGCTTGGAATAAAGGTTCAACCTGAACGCTAAATCATCAAGGGTTTCGCCCTCTTCCCTACGAGCATCACGAAGTTTTGTCATCCACTGTGTCTTGTCACCAATATAGTGCTTCTCCAATGCAGCTACCAAGGCATCAAAGGTCACCACTTTTCCCTGCAGGTCAAGGTTCGCAAGCACCTTTGCCGCTTTACCCTCTAACTTCTCGCGAAGGGTCGCTAGCTTCTCTTCCTCCTCCCAGCCCGCAGTTATAGCGTTAAAATTTGCTAAATATGCCTCGAGATCTTGTTTCGTATCATCAAATTTGGGCACCTTCCGCTTCCTCCGGGTCCAAGTGGACTCTCCCGCTGACATGGCTGAGTTACTACCAAAAGAACAATTGGTATAATTGTTAACCACCTGGTTGGGTCCATTTCCTCCTTCTGCATCTTCAGTTTTCTTGGTCGCAACACCAGGTGCCTCAACCATTTCCTTGTTACTAGGCGACACTTCCTTGCTGGCAGTCTCAACTTCAGGCATCCCACTCTTGGGCACTACAGTTTCAGCAGCCTCATTCAGGTCTCTCCTCAGTACCCTTCGCGGTCCTTCTGAAGGCCTTCGCGCGGCCACAGCTGGTGTTGACATTGCTGGTTCTCCCACCGCAGGCGTAGACGTAACCGGTTCCTGTGCTGCATCCATAATAGTCTCTTCCATGTCTAACGGTACACGCGTGGTTTTATTTCCAGAGGTTCCACCAATAAACGACAGGGACATAATTGATGAAAAAGCATCATACATCTTTTTCCTAACCGATCCCAAAATGCCAGGCTGGGGCTGATGAGGCTCCACAACATCCGCTTCCCTTTCCTCCCTGGCCGGCACAGCTGGGACTGCCCCTGGCAACTGTCGTCCTCGCAGACGCATCCCCTCCTGCATCTCATCATCCATTTTCCACTTATATACACTACTCCCACAAAACAAAACCTTTCGCTAACACAGCGAAAATATGGGCCGGAGCACAACACACTACCGAACTACAGTGGAGCCACCTGCCTGCAGTGCTACCATTTACCCTTTACCATAAAAAATAAAGGACCTGTATACACCTGTCACTCAGCAAAATAAACACATCCCTCATGCTGGAAGTACTAGCACACTTCTACAAGCAAACATGCAAAGAAACCAGCAATTTCCAAGAGTAATACAATGAACACAACAACAATACACAAACCCTCAGCTTGAGAAGTAACACAACAGATATTACACTCTATACTGTATCGTAAGCACTCAAACCCGTGCCATTCCCATCAATACTGCTTTCCTGATGCTATGGTTATACAACTGCAACCCTCTGCTTGAGGTAATGTGGATATCATCATTCGACTCTCCCAGATTCACCAACACGCTCCTGTCATGCTTGTAGGGTAGCATGTACGTTCTCTCTTGTGCTGCATACCTTATCGTCTGGTTAAATACCTCTCTCCTCCTGCAGAATCTCTCTTCGCTTAAATTCCCACGTAACTTCCGCCGCTGTATCACCAGACACACAACTATCAGCTTCACGTTTGCCTTACTGTGCAGTTCGTCACATAAATACACAATGTTACACGCGAGCACTGCTGCACAAATGTCATCCAAGAAAAAGCTAGGCCACTGCTGTGCAAGGTCGTTCGTACCAAGTTCCAGTACCACCAAATCCGGGCTAACCTTATCTACGTTTCGTTTCACCTCACGTAACCCACTCCAGTCTGCCCGTAGCCCTGACACACCATTAACGATCACATTCTCACAGGGGAGTCCTAAACATGTTGCAAAGTTGAAATCTTCGCTCCTAGCACGGCCTGGCAGGGCATGAAAGCTTACCAAATGTCTCCTAAAGCGTTTAACAAACGAGTGTCCCACTATTAATATTCTCATTACGGTTTACAGTCTTTAGAAATTCCACAACCAACTAGGCCCTACAGTTATTTCCGTAATGGCGTTCCGTATGGTAGATCTGACCGATAATGTCACTTAATTTACCGAACTTACACACCAAACAAGATCGAGTCCTTGCTAGGGGTCGCCAGATGCGTTGTTTTACTTAGGTACCACGCTAAACCCTCATACGGAGTCAAGCCAAACACCACAATTAGCTAGGTTCACTTTATTCTGGCAACAGCACAACATGTCCTCCATCGTTTCACACGTGGGCTCTCTATCTATGGAGCGCCCACACCAACCACATCTTCCTAACAGTTTCGAATACCTAACATAGGGGGCAGCACCTCACACAGTACAATACACATGATTCTTACAGGGCCAATCCCGAGATCTGAGGACGCAATTGGATTCAAAGAATGAAGACATCGAGCGCTTCAACAAAGAGCAGGAAAAACTCACAGGCGAGGTGAGACTTATCAATTTAGGCTGCGATATTAAAGATTTATTTCGTTTATTACTTGATTACTTTAATGACGTGCATCCAATGTAAATATTTGAATAGTATTCGTTCAAGGCATGACAGGTGCACTCGGAATGTTGCGTCTCCGACCAGTTCAACCGAGTCTTGATATTTTATATTTGAAATAATGACCTGTTGTTTCTGCAGCTGAGCAACTTGAAATCACAGATGGTTTCAAAATCGGAGGAATTCAAGACTCAACTGCAAGGTGCAAAGAAAGAAAATGAAAACCTCAAGGTAAGCGGCATTGTCAAAGATGTTTTCAAGATGAAGTCCCCACTGAATGTCGACGATTGATACTGGACGGCGAAAGATATAGCACTGAAGTGAGAAACATTGAATGAATCAGTCTGCTGTGAAGTACTAAGTTGACGTGAAACTTTCAAGATATCACACTTTACAATGTATTTCCTTTTTGGCAATGAAATACTTCTTCATTCCCGGTACCACTGCAGCTGTACATTGCAACTGTTTTTATGGTCGTTGAAACTATTGTATCATAACAAATACTGCTGGTGTTTCAGCCATTGGATATAGGCCTATGTAATATCAAACTCTCGTTTGATCAGTGCTCAAAGCGAATGAGTACAAACTGTTTGCAATGTATACGGTACCGGTACTTGAGTAGTTCACAGAATACACATGATTCTTACAGGACCAATCCCGAGATCTGAGGACGCAATTGGATTCAACGAATAAAAGCATTAAGCGCTTGAAAAAAGAGAAAGAAGAACTCAGAGGCAAGGTAAGATGTTTCAATTCTGGCTGCAAATGAGGTTTATGCATTAAGGATTTATTTAGTTGATGACTCTTATCTATCAAACGGATCGAGAGTAAATGACATTTCACTCCTGGCATTATTCTAAATACGATGTCTCCAACCAATTGAAGAGAATCTTTCGATATTTGAAATAATAATCATATTTGTTGCAGGTGAGCAACTTGAAAAAACAGATTGAAGAATTCAAGACTGATCTGCAGAGAGCAAAGGAAGAAAATGAAAATCTCAAGGTAAGCAGTGTTGTCAGGAAATGTGTTCAAGATAGGTTCCTGCATGAGTGTCGATGATTGATCCTGGAAGGCCACAGATATTTGCGATGATCCATCACATCAGTCCATATGATATCAAGACTTTACGCAATTACTGTTCTCAAAAGCAAAACAGTGTACGCACCCAGGAATCCAACATTTTCTGAGGTAGCCCGTCAGAGGCAAGCCTTGTGGTTGGAGCAAAGTTTAGTTGATGGCGGCACCGATGGTAAGCCAGAATAGGTGGTTATAGCAGTTATTATATGCAAGCTTTTTAGTTCACAGAATACACATGATTCTTACAGGACCAATCCCGAAATCTGCTGAAGCAATTGGATTCAAAGAATGAAGACATCGAGCGCTTCAACAAAGAGCAGGAAAAACTCACAAGCGAGGTGAGACTTATCAATTTAGGCTGCGATATTAAAGATTTTTTTTGTTTATTACTTTATTACTTTGATGACGTGCATCAAATGTTAATATTTGAATAGTATTCGTTCAAGGCATGACAGGTGCACTCGGAATGTTGCGTCTCCGACCAGTTCAACCGAGTCTTGATATTTTATATTTGAAATAATAATCTATAATTTCTGCAGCTGAGCAACTTGAAGTCACAGATGGTTTCAAAATCGGAAGAATTCAAGACTCAACTGCAAGGTGCAAAGAAAGAAAATGAAAACCTCAAGGTAAGCGGCATTGTCAAAGATGTTTTCAAGATGAAGTCCCCACTGAATGTCGACGATTGATCCTGGACGGCGAAAGATATAGCACTGAAGTGAGAAACATTGAATGAATCAGTCTGCTGTGAAGTACTAAGTTCACGTGAAACTTTCAAGATATCACACTTTACAATGTATTTCTTGGTTGGCAATGAAATACTTCTTCATACCCGGTACCACTGCAGCTGTATTGCAACTGTTTTTATGGTCGTTGAAACTATTGTATCATAACATTTACTGCTGGTGTTTCAGCCATTGGATATAGGCCTACATCTAATATCAAGCTCTCGTTTGATCAGTGCTCAAAGCGAATGAGTACAAACTGTTTGTAATGTATACGGTACCGGTACTTGAGTAGTTCACAGAATACACATGATTCTTACAGGACCAATCCCGAGATCTGAGGACGCAATTGGATTCAAAGAATGAAAGCATTAATCGCTTGGAAAAAGAGAAAGAAGAATTCAGAGGCAAGGTAAGATTTTTCCATTCTGGCTGCAAATGAGGTTTATGCATTAAGGATTTATTTAGTTGATGACTCTAATCTATCAAACCGAGCGAGAGTAAATGACATTTCACTCCTGGCATTATTCTAAATATGATGTCTCCAACCAACTGAAGAGAATCTTTCGATATTTGAAATAATAATCATATTTGCTGCAGGTGGGCAACTTGAAAACACAGATTGAAGAATTCAAGACTGATCTGCAGAGAGCAAAGGAAGAAAATGAAAATCTCAAGGTAAGCAGTGTTGTCAGGAAATGTGTTCAAGACAGGTTCCTGCATGAGTGTCGATGATTGATCCTGGAAGGCCACAGATATTTGCGATGATCCATCACATCAGTCCATATGATATCAAGACTTTACGCAATTTCTGTTCTCAAAAGCAAAACAGTGTACGCACCCAGGAATCCAAAGTTTTCTGAGGTAGCCCGTCAGAGGCAAGCCTTGTGGTTGGAGCAAAGTTTAGTTGATGGCGGCACCGATGGTAAGCCAGAATAGGTGGTTATAGCAGTTATTATATGCACGCTTTTTTAGTTCACAGAATACACATGATTCTTACAGGACCAATCCCGAGATCTGAGGACGCAATTGGATTCAAAGAATGAAGACATCGAGCGCTTCAACAAAGAGCAGGAAAAACTCACAAGTGAGGTGAGACTTATCAATTTAGGCTGCGATATTAAAGATTTTTTTTGTTTATTACTTTATTACTTTGATGACGTGCATCAAATGTTAATATTTGAATAGTATTCGTTCAAGGCATGACAGGTGCACTCGGAATGTTGCGTCTCCGACCAGTTCAACCGAGTCTTGATATTTTATATTTGAAATAATAATCTATAATTTCTGCAGCTGAGCAACTTGAAGTCACAGATGGTTTCAAAATCGGAAGAATTCAAGACTCAACTGCAAGGTGCAAAGAAAGAAAATGAAAACCTCAAGGTAAGCGGCATTGACAAAGATGTTTTCAAGATGAAGTCCCCACTGAATGTCGACGATTGATCCTGGACGGCGAAAGATATAGCACTGAAGTGAGAAACATTGAATGAATCAGTCTGCTGTGAAGTACTAAGTTCACGTGAAACTTTCAAGATATCACACTTTACAATGTATTTCTTGGTTGGCAATGAAATACTTCTTCATACCCGGTACCACTGCAGCTGTATTGCAACTGTTTTTATGGTCGTTGAAACTATTGTATCATAACATTTACTGCTGGTGTTTCAGCCATTGGATATAGGCCTACATCTAATATCAAGCTCTCGTTTGATCAGTGCTCAAAGCGAATGAGTACAAACTGTTTGTAATGTATACGGTACCGGTACTTGAGTAGTTCACAGAATACACATGATTCTTACAGGACCAATCCCGAGATCTGAGGACGCAATTGGATTCAAAGAATGAAAGCATTAATCGCTTGGAAAAAGAGAAAGAAGAATTCAGAGGCAAGGTAAGATTTTTCCATTCTGGCTGCAAATGAGGTTTATGCATTAAGGATTTATTTAGTTGATGACTCTAATCTATCAAACCGAGCGAGAGTAAATGACATTTCACTCCTGGCATTATTCTAAATATGATGTCTCAAACCAACTGAAGAGAATCTTTCGATATTTGAAATAATAATCATATTTGCTGCAGGTGGGCAACTTGAAAACACAGATTGAAGAATTCAAGACTGATCTGCAGAGAGCAAAGGAAGAAAGTGAAAATCTCAAGGTAAGCAGTGCCGAGATCTGAGTAATCCTGGAAGGTCACAGATATTCGCGATCATCCATCACCGCCGTCCATATGATATTTAGTCGTCATGCAATTTTTGTCTCCAAAAGCAAAACAAGCAATCCAAAATCTTCTGTGGTAGCACCTCAGACGACAGCTTAGATGGCTGCCCTGATGGTAAGCCAGAATGAGCGATGAGTGCATGCTTAGTTCATAGGATAAACATGATTCTTACAGGACCAATCCCGAGATCTGCTGAAGCAATTGAATTCAAAGAATGAAGACATCGAGCGCTTCAACAACGAGAAGGAAAAACTCACAGGCGAGGTGAGACTTATCAATTTAGGCCTACATGTATTTCGATAGTTTTCATTAGAGTTGTTGCTTATTCCTAACAGTCCGCGCCCCCTGACTGTCCGAGTGAAATGTGACAAGAAATACCGGTATTACCTCCGGTCAATAGTCAATAGACGGAAATCTGATCACTTATATTATCCCCGGGTGGTACGCGCTGCTGGCGCTTGAACACTGATTATGTGACAATGATTAGTTCTTTGTGTGGTCTGTAGAGAAACAGTTATTGATACCCGTTAGGCTCCAGTTCCATGGAGTTCACGTTGACACTTTTCTCGCGTTACACTTCACGTTTTCCTTTCGTTCCTCGGAGAAAGCATGCCACAGGACAGGTAATGTGTGTCTCATTGTGCGCTGAATCGAGGAACGAAAGGAAAACGTGAAGCGTGGCGCGTGAAAAGTGTAAACGAGAACGCTATGGAACTGGAGCCTTANGCTTCACGTTTTCCTTTCGTTCCTCGATTCAGCGCACAATGAGACACACATTACCTGTCCTGTGGCATGCTTTCTCCGAGGAACGAAAGGAAAACGTGAAGTGTAACGCGAGAAAAGTGTCAACGTGAACTCTATGGAACTGGAGCCTTAGATTGTATGTGTTCACCATGGATGAAGCAGCATTCCTTTCGGTGGCTTTTATGAGTGTGAGAGACAAGATTTTGAAGAATCATGACAACTGGTTCTCAATATCAAGCGCCATTTTGAGAAAAAAGAAAGGATTTTAGTTTAATGAAAGATGCATTCGACAGCCAAACTTCGGAGGTGTATTCTGCAAAATCTGCCACTTCGAAATCAATGTGAAGAGTACAAAATGTACATTTTGATCGACTGAATTTGAAAATGTCATTACTCTATTTTAACAATTTTTTAATGGAACCTCGTCCCCAGGTGTACGTTCGCATATTTGTACAGGTTTTGCCGATGACTGGAGCACGGCTTTGCCTGGAGGCTAGATTAACTCGCTATGAGAGGGCCGCTCAAGAATCCAAACAAACCCCGCGAGCGATTTGCTTTAAAGGAAATGTCCCTTGGCGTCATTGTTTACATGTCTAGAAACATGATCTTACATGTACATGTACGTCGTACTAGCGTCAACAAATTAGAAAACACGTCATGAAGTCGTGTCGATTGCATCGTTTATCATTTTTGTGTCATTGTGTTTCACAGGTCGGCGCAGGGCGGCGGTATACACGCACCAACCTGTGTCCGCACGAGCCGCATCACGCCGAATTCGGCGTGTTTCTAAATACGCAGGCCTAATCACAACCAGAAATGGGTGGTCACGTGATCTAATGCGCCACGAAAGTAAACCCTAGGAAAATAGCGATATGAGGCTTATTTCTTGCAGACTTTGCCAATAATTGACGGATTTGTCATTTCTGATGAGAAAATGTCACAGCCATGACATTGTTGAGAAGAAATAGATGCTATTTGGGATTTCACCTCGGCAGCTAACTGTCACTGCGCTGTAACGTAGTGTAAACGTATGTGACGACGCACCAACCAGCTGCCAGTGGCTAACATGACATTGTACAGCATATCTCACACAAAATAGGCCTATGTATGTCATAATCATGACGGATAATGTGATACCCACACACGGAGACATCCTAGCTATGCCTATTTGGCGAGATTCTTCAATTTATAAACTCGAAGCGAGGAATTGCCCGCCATCTTGAAAATGCAACAAGTAGTCCCAAAATTTCCCATGACGCGTTGCACGCGCGGTGACAGGTCAGTGCGAGGTACGAGCGCTACCTGTCGTGACAATGATTTTTGTGTCTTCCATCCAATCAACTCACCATTAATTCCTGGGGATTCTGAAGGCGCTCGAAATCATAAGCGAAGCGATCATCACGCCTGTTGGGGTCATCTGGCAAAAGGCCGTACCTGCCTACGGCATGCAGACGGTTGGCATGCAGCAACTTCTTCTGGGGTTACTGCATCCCTCCTGCGTCTTGGCTGTCTCAATGCCATTGCTGTATTGTGACTGTTGAAGGAACTGTTGTTCAACTGTCTATTGCGACAGTCCAAGCGAAACAGTTGAGCACGGACTTTACCATGCAAATTACGCTAAACCCAGGCAGGGATTACTATCCATTTATCGCAGACAATTGTTGCGGGTTCGAATCCACGTAGCCACCATGTAATGCTGCCCATTATTGGTATCGCGTGACTTGGAGTAATTAAGTTAAATGAGTTGTAGGAAGGAAGCCGTATTAACGTTACCACTATTGCGACTATTGGCTATTATGGTGTGCCTGGTGTCGCATTTCACGCGGACAGTTAGGAGTCGGGGACTGTTGGGAATAAGCAACAAGTCTAATCAAGGCATTACTCTGAATCTGAAGAAGTATCTGCCCGATTGTAATTTGAAATGATTGTTGCAGCTGAGCGATTTGAAAACACAGCTGGCGACAACATCGGGAGAACTGAAGAGAACAAACAAACAAAGTGAAGATCTCAAGGTAAGTAGCGTTGTCTAAATATTTCAGATTTTAACTTTTAATTGTTAAGGGGGCGGTAGTGGAAACCTACAGCGCCGTCAATAGTGCGGCGGTCGATGGTTGAACCGTCTTATTTATGAATAACCATGTATTGTTAATAAAATTAGGCGTCAAGGACAAGCTGATCATGGTTCGTTGCCAAAACCTGCACTGTTTCAAAAATATTAGGTTTTTTTCACATTGGCGCATAGAGTGAGCATTCAGTGCCCTTTTCCCATTCATATTATAATAAGCACTATGATTGACAGGTGGCGGCGGGTAACACGTCACGAGAGGCCACGTGGGTTTCTACAGGGGCGCGCTGATCTTCTGTCATGCCTGGCGCAATTGTCGTAGTTGTGTTTACATCGATCAGGAGTAAGGGTGGGTGCACACTAGAAGCGATTCGCCAAGCGATTTGGAATCGCACGCGAATCGCTTTTGTTTGGGAGGCATTGCGGCATGAAATAACAAAGAACCATCGCATGCGTTGGGCGAATCGCGTGTAGTGTATACCCACCCTAACTGAAATACAGCTTTCGTCGGCTGGAGGGAATGGATGATGTATACGGTAATAAACTCAGTTGATCGCGCATTCAGAAGTGCTCGCGCTATGCGCCTATTAATGCTCACAATGCCCTATTTGACAAAAGGCTTATGCTCCACTATTCAATTCTTATGCTCTACTATTGAATTCTTATGCGCCACCATTCAACTCTTATGCTCTTTACTTGCTTGGGAGTGCGCTTCTTGTGCCTTAATTATTGCTCACAATGCCCTAATGCTCGTTTTGATAAAAGGCTTATGCGCCACCATTGAATTCTTATGCTCTTTACTTGCTTCGGTGACAAAAGGATATGCGCTCAATCATTCATCCTTGTGCGGTAGTCTCGCGCGGCCAGACCCTCGGTCTACCAACCGAGGGTTTGGCCACAAAACGTCTGAAACTTTTGTGATGCTGCTTTGCGCACGACTGCCCCGTCAATGGCGAGATCATTCCCGCCCGGCGGCATCGGTCTTCGGAATAGAAGCAGTCAGCCGCGCATATTGCCGACAAAAATGGCAGCAAAGTTCTAGCGGGCCAATGTACAAGACATCTACGTGATTGCTGCACGATCGATAGTGGGTCCGCCATAGATGTAGTGACCACCTGTCGGTCAACTCGCTGTCGGTGTAAAGGGAAAGAATGTCCCCACGAAAAACTGTCCCAGGAACAAAAGATCCTATTACATTCTAATCTCTGGGGATTGATTTTCTATAGTCATGCCGCTTATTCCGTCATTCAACA
>NMRB01003978.1:14442-39037 GCA_002633025.1 Notospermus geniculatus | reverse complement strand
TTAAGTCCTTATTCTGCAGTCACCAAAATCTGTCATTTTTCAAAGACTGTTACCCCGCGGTATTAAATTTGTCAAATTTCTGAGTACTTACACCTCAATGAGGGTGATGCACTCAAATTCATTAAGTCTAGAATCATATACTGTCAGGTCGCCATGAAAGAGCCTCATTCTCAATGGCTTCTTCCTTGGATCCAGATAGTCTGCTGTCATTGGCTGACATACTCTCTTCCTGAATTCTAATTCACTTCGGTTCACGTCAACTCCTGCAATGTTTTCAACACAATCAACTGTCTTAAGCACGTTAAGAAATCGACCCTCAGCTGTTCCAAAGTCAACAACCTGAAAAGAGAAAGTAACAATGAGAAAATGGTGCCCACCCTGGAGGGGACAGACCGAAATGTCACCCCGAGAAAACATTGTTGACCGAGGCCGCTTTGGGCCGAGGTCAACAACGTTTTTTCGAGGGGGGGGGGTGACATTTCGCTGTCCCCCGATATGAAGGGAACCATTTTCTATATCGTACCTCTGCATTACAAATGGTAACAGATGACCAAAATAATCATAATCTAGGCCTACCAAGAGAAGCGCTGGTGCATTTCGCGCCATTGCCACCAACAGTATGCGATGACGTCATTACGTCACCAAGATGCGACACACATTGGTTGCCGTGCAGGCACCGCGGACCGGTCGGTAGGTAGGCCTACCATCACGCCAGTTTAGCCCGCTAGGGAGTTTTAGCAAGCTTACACTTTACATTTACGATTATGATTTACGTCATGACGTCATTACAGAGTGACGTGATGCCTTGTGACGCGATGGTGCGTCACCTGACGTAGGCATGGTAGGCCTAAGGCGTTCCGTCGTACCGGTATGATAAAATGTCGATGTATATCCCATGTTTGTCCGGCTCTCAAAGAAAGCCACACTGTCCATCATTTTACTTGTAATCTTCACTAGGGTACCGGTACCTAGGCCTACAACTTGGACAGGAACGAGTTTAGAATACCCGATCAGTGCCCCAAAAAAGGTCGTCGATTGACGGAATAAGCCGCATTGTACAATAGCATTCCATTGTGTGCCATGGATGGAGCAGGCCTAACGTCACTTGATCGGGGATTCTAAACTTTTAGCCTTAGTGCAGTAGGCCTGGTAGTATGTAAACATTGAAACGTTTCAAAAGGAACGAGCCAAATGAAACGACCCAAAATGTTTAAAAATACGAAAAATCATAACAAAAATACCGTACCAAAAACCTGTATTATTTTACATTGTATGAATAGACTAGAGGAATGTAGATTACCCGATGCCTTCATGATTTTTGTCATCATTTTAGCTTTTTCTGCAATTTCTTAGCCAGATTTAGGCTACACTGCGGGGAACGACGTCACATTTTCCTCTCGCCAACCTCGCACCCCTCATAATGGAATGATCGGAGTACGCTAATTGGTTGGAATGCTCATGGCTTATTATTTATTCACAACTCGCATGCACATTGTGTTACAAACTTTGCCCAATATCAAAAACGATATATTTTGAAGACGTTTTGAGGCCTCACACAAATTCCTCACAGAAAATAACCATGGCGAGTGACATATAGAGAAAGTATATGATAAAAGGTATTTAAATAATTGCATAGAGAATTTCTGAATCGACGAACCTTCCATATTTGGGATCGGAGACCTTGAACATTGAATGAATGGGAAGCATGGTGTCATGTAAACAATAACAACACTGGATTATATGTTAAATTATGATCTACATATCTCAAATCTGTGTTCCAAGGCGGCATACTACCCTTCTTTAGGCCTAAATCGTAAGTTTCCTACGCGTAGCAAGCGATTTGCACGTAAAAAAGTTCCGCATAGCCGACTTGCTTGCTAAGACTATCAAGCTTGCTAAAACTCCCTAATTCCTCTAGGTCTATGCCTAGGCCTACTCCACGTCCGAACGCTGCGCAACCATGGCAACAGAGAACAGCGCCGTCATCTTTTCGATTTTCCCGCGCTGGTCCCCAAACAACGTCATGGTTGATCAGTGGCCAATAATAATTGTCCTCACCTTGGAGCACCCATATTTGCCGATTACATCCGCCACGCGTCTGTATCTTTGCTGATAAAGTGGTGGATCAAATACATTCACATCCTGCTCGAGTTCTTCCTCTGCTTTATCGTCTGCCACTTGCAGCATTGCATTTATACCAAATTACTTGGATACAAAACGTCGACATTGGTCGACTACGTTTTTTTTTTCATTTCATGGTAAACCCAAGGCACACCAATTCTGTCCAGGCCGCGGCTTAGCCTACCTCAGCAAAGTGAATGCTGGGCTGTCTGTGACAGTCCAGGCGCGGATCCAGGATTTCTTGAAAGGGGGGGCGCAGGCCAATGCGAGCGCCGAAGGTGCGAAGCCCTGTCGGGGGGTCTGGGGGTCCTCCCCCAGGAAAATTTTAAATTTGAGGTGCTTAGAAGCGTTTTTCTGGCATCTTGACAACGGAAAAAGCAAGAAGACTAACAATTTGAGATTGCTATTTTCTTATACCGATATACAAAATTAACCTTGTTGCCGATTAGGCCGACATAACAGACTTTTTTGATACTGTAGCGTCGGGTCTGAGAGAGCCCAAACAAAATAGCAGGGCCGTATAGGGGCTATAGGGAGGCAAAGATTCGATGAAATAGCCGTAGTTCTTAGCAGCGAGCGCCTGGCGCGAGCCGAAATATCGGCGGGGGGTCCGGGGGGCCCTCCTCCGGGAAAATTTTAAAAAAGAAGAGTGCTTTTACGCCATTTCCCGGTATTCTAGCCATGTAAGTGTGCCGGGTTCATTGGTTTATTCGACTTTTTATTCGACTTTTTGTGACTAAAGGCAGTCACAGAGCGGCAGCCGAAAATCACGTCATCGGAATGATAGTCTCGCGCAACCAGCCCCTCGGTCATACTCCGAGGTCGCCAGACCGAGGGTCTGGCACGGGACGAAATTCCCATTGAATTTTCTTATTCCGAAAATTCAAAATAAGAGGAGCTTCGCTGATTGGCTAGTCACTACCAATGCGTCATGGATCTCAAAAGTTGGTGACGTAGGCTGCAGGAGGAATAATGGCTGCGCCCAGATCACTCGAAGCGTGAAAATTAGCGAGATGAATCGCCTCAATCTGTGTTGTCAAGTCAATTTATAGTGTCTTTCATTGGAATTCCGACAGGTAGGCCTATGTATATAATTTTTCGATTGAGGACGAAATTGTAGTATAAAAAGTGCGGTAGGGCTAACAGCAAAGGGTACAAATACTGCAGTTTTACTCGCACGCTGAATGCTTTTTGCTTTGATTAGACTGGTTCCCGTCTTTGCCGCTCCGCTATTCAAAGACAGGCACGGGGTACCAGTGTTATGACGTCACGAGCTATATTTGTTCGGGGAAAACCCTTTCCGTTATCCAAGATCATGAAGATGCCGGTGTGGTATTTCGTGGTAAGTGAACAATTTGGTGGAAGCCGAAGCAGTTTGAGAGCCTCAGAAGTGGATTACATCGTATTTCGGAGAATTTACATGGCTGTATTGATTTGCACACACACCAGGCACAAATTCTGAGTACATTCTAGGTGTATAGCAGGCCTTGTGGACTAGGGGACTTATCCTCTCGCAAAACCCTGTTCGTTGGCCATCTGGTGATAGTAGGCCGACTCCTATGCACAGATGCATGCTGCTGAGCGTTATCGGTGTGCATCTCATAGCCACGATCTGTCAAATCGCACAGCTCTCGGTAGGAACACGTGGATCTGATCTAAATTTAGTTATAAACATTGCGCAAAAAGCTGCGCAGTAGCGATGCGCAGGGAGGGTGCGCAGTGGCGTGGACGGGAATTCCTGTCAAAATGGCTGCCCCGTGCCTGTCTTTGTATAGCGGAACGTGAGCGCCAGCGGGAGTGCAGCGGCAAAGACGGGAACCAGTCTATGCTTTGATTGTGCATTGTGTTGTACGTCATCGGCGGTAGATTGTCCGCCATGATGGTTTTTACAAGCAAAAGGTACCATGTGGACCAGACTCTAAAATTGAAAATTGCAGAGTCTGGTGGCACGAGACTATCGGAATGATTGCAAGTTAACGATTTTCCGTTTTGGTTTTCCTGCCGTCGCAAGACGGCTGACGGATTTGGTTTGAGTTTGAATCTTATAGCGTACGGTATGTACGTTCTGTTCTGGGCGCATATGGCTTACATATGGTAAGAACTTGTGTATCCTACATGTGACAAGCGTATTAAATAGTTGTTTGGCAATATACGTGACAAAAATTTTTTATGGTCTGCCCAAAAAAGGGGGGGCGCGCGCCCCCGTGCGCCCCCCTTGGATCCGCACCTGCAGTCAACAAACCAACTATGAACTACTGAATGGCAGACGGCATCACCATGCAGTTGAACTGGGAACCATCATGCTCTTGCTCACCTCCCAGCGGCACACAGCCCTGTTTCCACTAGACCGGTTTACGCTGCGGTTTGCAGCCCCGGAGTGGTTTTCACAGGGTTTTGGATCCTTCGATGGTTTAACAATACATCGGATCCCAATGCCTGTGAAAACCGCTCCGGTGCCGCAAACCACACAGCAGGTTCAAGGACCCAGCACCGCAATGATACCGGTACACTATAGACCCGAGTGCAACGAGGAACCGTAAGAAGTGCTGGCCAAACTGTGACAGGTTCGTTACTTTTATACAACTTTTACCTATTGTGACCTTTGAAAGTAGGTCAAATCAAAAACCGTACCGGTAGGCCTATGTTATGTATCCTAATTAGGTAGGCCTACATGTACACCTACATGTATGATAAAAGTTTGGAGATGATCCAGTTATAGTTCAGGAGTTTATATTGCACTTTTTATGGTTCCCGACCATCAAGATCGGGAACCATATTGTGGTTGGTCATGGTGTCTGTCTGTCTGTGTGTGTGTCTGTGTGTGTGTCCGGTCTGTCAGGCCTCCATATCTTATCTTCAACAGCTAGTCCTAAGGTTTGTCAACCTGGGCAATCCAATGAGCCAATCATTTTCAACATCAGATGCCTCCATCATGATGTAATCAACATATCAGACTTGATATTTTGTCCGTCACGCTTTCATCTGATGTCATAACTCGACTCCTTTAGCACCTAGAGCAACAGAAACAAGTTATACCCTTAGGTTTTCATACCGTACCCTGAATCGAATGGACTAATTACTTTTGATCTGAGATGTAGGGGTCATGGTGATATCGATATCACAAATTTGATATTTTAAGATGACTTGCCATATTGTCAACTGAGCAACATGAAACAAATCTTAGTTCATGCCTACTTATCCAAGGACTGGACTATGTTAAAATTCTCAGCCTTAGTCCAGTGTCCGGGTGATTGAGATATCATGAGATTTTGATATATCAAACTTGATAATTTGAAATACATGTATCTCTGCCTGTGTTAGAGATAGAGGCATGATATCACCCATACTTTGGTTATTGAGGATGCCCACTTCAATTATGCAATGACCTTGATGATCAGAGGTCAAGGTCAAGGTCAAACTTGATAATTTGAAGTATCTCTTCCTGTGGTAGAGGTAGAGGCATGATATCTCCCATACTTAGGTTATTGAGGATGCCCATTTCGATTATGCAATGACCTTAACGATCAAAGGTCAAGGTCAAATTTGAGTATTTGAAATATCTATGATACAGATAGAGACATGATATCACCCATACTTAGGTTACTGACGCTGCCCATTTTGATTATGCAATGACCTTGATGATAAGATATCAAGGTCAAGGTCAACCGTGAGATGAGTTATTGGCATGGGATCAAGTTCTGTGGGATTCAGCGTCGTTGTTCATCAGTCAATGTATCCAGATCTCTGTCAATGTATCCGGATCTCTATCAATGTATCCTGATCTCTATCAGTGTTTCTGATCTCTATCAATGTAGTATCCTGAGCTCTATCAATGTATATTCGTCTCTATCAATGTACCGTTTGTGTAGAAGTACCTAATCGGGAACCATACGACATTTACAATGTCATCTTGTTGAGTTTAGGTTTTGGCCACCTGGAGGCCGAGCACACAGCATCCCAAAGACCGTCCGATCCGGCTGGCTGAAAAATAATCCATTCTCAGATTGAGTACCTTTGGGGTATGGGTAGCCTACTCATCCTACCGGTACTATAGTACCGGTACCGGTAGTCAACTCATTATGAGTACCCGTACTCTACGTACCGGTACTCATTCTTATTACCCATTATACTCATTGCAGGTCCATTATACCCATTATAGGTCCATTATTTTTTGGGTGGTGGCATTCGTATCTTGACACTCGACCGCGAAAGCTTCCAACACTGCTATGGCTACATGCATGTAATGGGCGAGCCCATCAATGCCGCTGTGTTCTAATTTTAGAATGGAATGACTTCAATGATCTAAGAAGCTCCTGCAGGAAACTTCTTGTAAGGAGACTGCAGTACTCTCCCTACAGGCCTTGGCCTCAAAACGTCAGCCGAGCCCCAGGCCCATGGGCCTCTTGTTGGGAGGAACTTGTTACTTTCCAAGACATTTAGAACACAGAGAACATGAGTGGAATGTGTTCTTATAGCTCCAAGAACATGTTCAGAAAGACCCCCTGCAGTGCGGCACCGCCCAATCAGCCTTTCTCTGCCTGCACATGTTTTCATCTTCGATTTGTTGCATCATCGGTTTTTTTCACAAAAAAACTGGACAAAAGTTTGGTTCTGGCACATTGTATATTTAATCATTGTAAATGGTAGTGGAAGATGTCGTTTATGAATTAGGATAGAAAACAGTGCAAACAGACTACCTAATAGCAGGGCCATAGGAACGTCCTAAAGGTTGGGAGTAAAGATAGCAGGCCGTAGCCATAGTCCCTAGCAGCAAGCTCTGAAGGTGCAAGCCGAAATATTGGCGGGGGTTGGGCGCCTGCCACGGGAAATTTTAGAAAATAAGAGTGCCTTTTGAATATGCCATTTCCCGGCATTTGAGAGCAAAATTGGACACTACAGCCACATAAGTCTGGTTGATTGGTTTATTGGACTTGGACTTTTTGGGACTAACGGCAGTCAAATGCCGAGCCTGCCAAATTTTTTATTTTTGACAAGCCAAATATCTGCCCCCTGCCCCCCCCTTCCTATGGCCCTGAATGGAATTGCCCTCTGAACAGACTGTTCTTTGGTTTCAGCTGCTCAAGGTAGGTAATCTGACTCTTGGTATTACATAATAATAGGTCTTTCATCACTAATACTAATGGTTGTTCTTGCACTTCAATGATAGGAGATTACAATACACTGTTCCCTTCAGAGGACAACTCAGACACATTGCTGAATAAAGATTTTGATCGTCTCTCGCCTCACCAGCCCTGCACCATGGATTTCTGACGACTACGTTTGGCAGTAACACCATGCATGCTTTATGCATTGATCTTATTGTTCTCGTACGTAGTCGTTGGTAATCCGTGGCGGATAACTATTAATGCATGACGCCTGCACTACAGTACAGGTCACAACTGACATCCCTAAACTCGCGTAAGTTACGCGTAAGTCGCTCGTAACTTACGCAACAACTCACGAGCTATGTTACTCGTAACTTATGAGGTGAGTTACGTGGTGAGTTACGCGGATTTCGCTAGTTACGCCGTGAGTTACACAGTGAGTTACGAGGCGAGTTATGCGATTTTGGCGAGTTACGTGGTGAGTTACGCGAAACCAAAGCCATGAGTTACGCGTAACTTACACGAAGCCGTAGGGATGTCAATTGTACTGTACATGCACTTAGGCCAGATATAATAGCTTGAAGCTTTTGATTTTACCAGATGTCGCAGATATAGTCCAGATGCAAATAGTGGAGAATCCAAAGAACAGTCTACGAATCAGGTCACAAAGCAGACTAAGTGTACTCATCATAACAAGAACTATTCAAAAGGCAAGAAGCTGCAGCAGTCGCAATGGTCCCAAGGAGCACAGAATCACAGACACACGTTTCAATAAGGGCAATAAGTCAAAATCAGGCAAAGGAGAATGTTTTCGTTGCGGAAGTTCGGGACATTTCGGTTGCGGTCATGAATGCCCAGCCAGGTCAGCTGAGTGTATGAAGTGCCGTCGAGGCGGACATTTCCAGAAAGTGTGTCATTCGAAAATGACAATAAGCATTACTCAGGGTCTCTGCCAGAAATTATTTTGAGGGTACTAATTTCTTCAAAATCAGCAAAAACCTCATGAAATTAAAGAAAATGGCCCTTTTCTGTTCCTTTGAGGGTACTACCATCGTACCCTTAGTACCCTCTTGCGGAAACACTGATATTGTGTCAGACAGCCATGACGAACCCGATTCCGAGGAAAACATTCTGGGAAATTGACTTCACGATGACAGTTTAGATAGCCATATTGATCATTCGAACAAGCCCACTTTCCAAAGTAACCTTTCTCAAGTCTACTCCAACATACGTTAAACGTACCAAAAATAATTTGATCATATAATGGTTCTCTCTAAAATGAGCAGAAACTTAACAACTGAATGGTGCTGGACACACTTGTAACATAATATGATGTTAGTACATGTAATTCAGTGCTGCCACCTTCATACTATATTATCTGTAATCTAGGTCGTACTAGGCAGTTCCATCACCATTACCACCATGGCTCACACATGACTTTTCAGCATCCGATTGTATTCGATATTCTACAATAAATCCGTATAACCATCAATGGATATGATATTCATATTTCGTCACCATCTCGGACTATCTTCAATAAGTAATACAACATGGTGTCAGAACGAACTTGTGCCCTCATTCTCCTGTGAGCTGGGAACTCTTTTCTATTGATGTGAGGAGGACAACATTCTAGCCACTGTACATAGTATGTACTAGGGGGCGGTTCCGTGAACTGTACATAGTCTGTACAAATGCACTAAGGGGGCGGATCCTCCATCCAAGCACTTACGACTAACTCTCTTCCACCTTGGATTACAACTTCATTTACAATGGCTACTTCGCTACTGGCCGACGTCAACCAAGGGCCAACCTTAGACTGGGACACTGGTCCAGAACTTTACAACCGTTATCGGAAATGGAAACAGAAATGTGAAGTGATTTTCAAAGGACCTCTAAAGGATACAGAAGAATCAGTAAAGTGCAATTACCTGCTAATTTGGGCAGGTGACCGCGGATTAGACCTTTTCAACAGTTGGAACCTAGACGCGGATGGACAAAAGAAACTCGATAATTATTGGACCAACTTCGAGAAATTCGTGAACCCTCAAGCAAACAACTTAATCGCACGCCACAAACTTCGTAACATACAACAAGGTGAGAGACCATTCGAGGAATTTCTAACTGAACTTCGCTTAACCATTGTCGATTGCTCATACCCAGCTGATGCTGTCGACGAAATCCTTCGAGATTCGATTGTGTTCGGTGTAAAAAACGAACGTGCTCGTCATAAGTGCATGGAAAAAGGCAACAAACTAACGTTGGAGAATGCCATCGACTTTGCTCGGGTGGCTGAGGCCACCAAGCTCAAATCCAAGGAAATAACAGGAGAAACGAACGACGTTCATGCTGTCAAACATCGCAACAAACGTACGTATAAAGCTCAACACTCAAAGAAACTTTCGCATGCTCAGCAAAGCGCTCCAGTTCCGAGTCCCGGAAAGAACTTTCACCAGCAACAGCACGGCGCTCAGAAACAGTGCTTCTTTTGTGCTAAGCCCTGGCATCCCCGTGAAAAATGCCCGGCAAAGAACGCTACGTGTAGAAACTGTCATAAGACTGGTCATTACGATCGAGCCTGCCAATCAAAACCGCTTGCTCAAAATCAACATCAAAGGAGACCGAAAGGCAAAGTGCACGAAATCACAGAGGATTTCAGCGAGATGTTCATCGGTTCAGTCGAAAATGCCAATCAGCAGGAGCCCGCCAATGAAATCACACGAACATTTCACGCAACTACCCAACCACATCATAAACGATACTCTGACGTCGACTGCAAACTCGACACGGGCGCTGCTACGAATGTGATGTGCGAGAGTGAGTATAAGAGACTTTTTCCGCAAAATCACAAGCTCACTCCACCTACAACAAAGCTTATCGCCTATGGCGGCACCGAGATCACCAACCATGGGTCATGCCTACTCTATCTTCGTCACGATGGGAAAAAACATAAGGTCACTTTCGATGTCACTGATACCGGATGTACGATTCTCGGTTTGCAAACTCTGCTTTCACTTGACCTCGTTAAGGTGAACTGTGAGATTCAACCTGCCAAGAGCAATCAATCTCTAAAAAAGGAGGACATACTTGATAAATACAAGGATGTGTTTACCGGAATAGGAAAATTTCCAGGCGAGCCGTATCACATTGAACTCAAGGACAATGCTGAACCTACAGTTAACCCTCCACGCTCGGTAAGCGTACACTTACAGGATTCCTTCCAGGAGGAACTCTCGCGAATGCAAAAGCTAGGAATAATCGAACCAGTCGACCAGCCTACTGAATGGGTCAACGGTTTCGTCGTTGTGGACAAGGGACAAGGAAAAGGACTGAGAATCTGCCTTGATCCGAGAGACCTTAACAAGGCCGTGAAACGTGAACATTATTACACGAGGACAATTGACGACATCATCCCGAAGCTTGCGGACTGCACTCATTTCTCTGTCCTGGACGCCAGATCTGCTTACTGGATGGTCCCTCTCGACGAGGAGTCATCGCTCCTAACCACCTTTAGCACTCCCTATGGGCGGTTCAAATACTTGAGGCTACCCTATGGCTTAATTGTCAGCCAAGATATATTCCAAAGGAAAATGGATGAGACTTTCGGGCACCTGCCAGGTGTCACCGGAATAGCAGACGACTTGTTCATATTCGGGATAGGCGAACAAAACCATGACAAACACGTATTGTCACTGCTAGAAACAGCACGTGAGAACAATGTCCGATTCAATATCGACAAACTCCAGTTCAAAATACCAGACGCACGATTCTTTGGTCATCTCTGGACCAAAGACGGATTGAAACCCGATCCGGACAAACTCAAAGCCATCGTCGAAATGCAACCTCCGAAGTGCCTACAGGACCTCCAATCGTACTTGGGACTTGTCAATTACCTGAATCGTTTCAATCCGCAGATTGCAACCATCGCTGCTCCATTACGAGACCTTACCAAAAAGGACACTGCGTGGATTTGGAATCCCGAACATCAGATTGCTTTTGAACAGCTGAAACAGATAATCGTTTCTGCCGAAGCACTGGCGTACTTCGATCCGAACAAGGACTCTGTCATCCAAAGCGACGCATCCACACGCGGACTAGGTGCAGTGCTATTGCAGGACAGCAAGCCAGTTTGCTATGCTTCGAGAACACTCTCTGAAACAGAACAGAACTACAGTAACATTGAAAGAGAATTGTTAGGTGTTGCTTGGTCTCTAGAGAGATTCAAGCATTACGTCTATGGCAAGCACGTGACGATACAAACGGACCACAAACCATTGGTCGCAGCATCAAGGAAACCGATCGCAAAATGCAGTCCACGTTTGCAACGCTTATTGCTCCGAATAGCCCAGTATGACTGCACCGTGGAATACATCCGAGGAAAAGATAATGTGCTAGCCGACGCCCTGTCAAGGGTGGATCCGATGCAACATGATACCGACCAGCCGGATCTCAAAGAGCTACCGGACATCATTCCTGTGGATTGGATTACACACAGCCATGACGCTCCAACTTCGCTTGCGAAAATAAGAGAGGAAACTGAAAAGGACAACGACTTGAAAACTCTCAAATCACTAGTGCTGAACGGATGGCCTCACGAGCGGTTTCAGTGCCCGCCTGAGGTACTTGACTATTGGAATTACCGTGAGGACCTAAGCATTGAGAACGGTGTTATATTCAAGTGTGGTAGAATTGTGATTCCCACAACACTGCGTAAACAAATGCTATCATTTGTACATCAGGGTCACATGGGTATTGAGAAATGTCTGGCTCGCGCGAAGCAATCAGTATTCTGGCCAAGAATCACCAATGATGTCAAGCAAATTGTCACACAGTGTGGCACGTATCAATCACACCAAAACAAACAACGCTCTGAACCATTGATTCCGCACCAGATTCCCCAGTACCCATGGCAAAAGATTGGCTCTGATCTGTTTGAGTACAAAAGCTATCACTACCTCTTGGTGGTAGACTATTTCTCAAAGTTCCCTGTAGTGAGGAGACTTGGGAACAACACGTGTGCTTCTACAATTGTAGCAAACTTCAAATCCATCATTTCAGAGTATGGCATTCCTGAAGAGTTATTTTCAGATAATGGTCCACAATATGTCAATCACCAATTTGCACAGTTCTGTTCAGACTATGGCATTTGCCACACAACAAGCAGTCCAACGTACCCACAAAGCAATGGGCAATCAGAAAGATGTGTACAAACGGTCAAAAAGCTGATTCTCAAGGCTTTACATTCAGGAGAAGATGCGACCTTGGCATTGCTCAACTACAGGGCTACCCCGCTCTCTGCTTCATTACCAAGCCCAGCGCAACTTCTTATGAATAGAAACTTGAGGACCATGCTCCCCAGTAGTAAGAAATTGCTGAAATGCCAATGCTCTGACAATGATGACATCAAAGAAACCTTGCAGAGGAGGCAAGACAAACAGAAAGAGTATTACGATAGGAGGGCAATGGACAACCCCTTGCCAAGGCTGGATGAGGGCGGACTACTTTCTTCAAGTAGCGGTTCTTCTTCTTGTTCCTGAACGTCGTTCGTTTCTCCGGTTATTTCCTTGGATTTGAGCTTGGTGGCCTCAGCCACCCGAGCAAAGTCGATGGCATTCTCCAACGTTATAATCCAAGGCATAACATGACGACGTGACGGCATAACATGACGACAAATGTAAAAAGATGAGATATAAAAAGATGAGAGTCCCTGCTTTCCACTGACAAGATGATCTCTACTCTATGTTCTCCATTTTTTGATGATAAACAGGAAGTCAATTTCCCGAATCATATTCTTGGTATTCTCCATTTTTTGCATTGGACCGCACCTGGTCCATGTCCAGCAATTCCACCACGACCCAGGAATAATTGACCGGAGAAGATGTTCGGCAGATTTTTTCTCCATCGTCTTTTAGCTCATCTCATTCATCGCTGACGAAAGCTGCATTTTTTCTTCATATTCCAATTTGAAGATATTCTTCTTACTATCCTTGTTCAACTCATAAATCCTGGAAAGAAAAACATGATACTGTAAAAGATAAATGAAATGGTCCATGGACCATGTGCTCACCCGTTTGGACATACATGTAATAGTGTAATGACAGAGAGAGTGTACATGTCAACAGAAATCTATTTTTGATGTCAGTTATGAGCAATCTGGGTCAAGTCATTCCCAAGCTGCAGGACTTCAATGATTTTTGTGTTATGCCACCTGGCGGCCATATTGGATGTACGATCGGGCCAAAACTTCACATGCACATAAAGGTCATCTAGAGGGAGCCACATAGCACATTTGAGCGCTCTGGGTCAAGTCATTCATGAGTTACAGCACATTTGATGATTTTCGGTTTACGCCACCTGGCGGCCATATTGGAAGTTCAATCAGGCCGAAAATTGACGTGCTTGTAAAGGTCATCTAGAGGGAGGTAAATATCAAGATTGAGCACTCTGGGTCAACCTGTTCCTAAGTTATAGCACTTGGATAATTTTCAGGTTACGCCACCTGGCGGCCATATTGGATGTTGTGATCGGGCCGAAACTCGGTATTTTTGAAGGTACCCTCTAATACACATTTATGCAAGATATGAAGACGCTCGGTGAAATAATATGAAGAACTGTGGAAGGTTCGTTACTTTTGTGGATCTTTGACCTACGTCGAATCAAAAACCTGTTACATGTTATGTATCCTAATTAGATACACCTATGATAAAAATTTGGAGATGATCCAGTCATTAGTTCAGGATTTATTGCACTTTTGTGTTTTTGGTTTTGGCCACCTGGAGGCCAAGCCAAGAACCGAATCGGACCGAAACTTGGTGTCATAGGTCATCTGACCTAGGGGTATATATGTCCCAAGTTTCAGATCAATAGCTCCAGCGGTTACGAAACGTGCCCTGCTAACGGCCAACGAAGGACGACGACAACGGACGCTGCACCACGGGTGAGCTAAAAACTGCTGACAAATACCGGGACAGGAAATAAGAGTGATCACTCAGCAGTCGGGAACATAGGGCCAATCACTGTCAGACATCGACGATGATGGACAATGGACGTTGCATCACCATAACACCTCACCTGGTGAGCTAAAAATTAGCTAAAAGGAGTGCATCAATGTAATCGATAACTACCTATCGTATATAATGCCATCCACGCATTTTCCACGCAACAGATCAAGGGTGTCGGTATCATCAATAGCACCCCAGACAAACATCACCAAGCCGGCGGATTTGACATGTTTGACATACTCCAAATGCTGCAACAGCTCCTCAGTGTATACGTCAACCCCCTAAAAAGTAAACACAAAAATAAAGCATGGGAAAGTACACTGCAACAAAATAGCCTGTCGTTAAAATGCATGGACCCACAGCATCCCCAGATACCCGCATTCCCTACATTTTCTCGGGAGTTCTGTCACTCTATGATATAGAGGTTCTTCACGTGACGTCACACCCTAATTAGCATAGAATTCATAGGAACTGGTGCGGCCATATTGGCCATCAGTGTCAATGGGGTTTACTGAAAGAGATCAGATTTTAACTGGAATATTTTCCAAACTACTGGTACCTTTCTTATCAATTCAGTTTCTTAGTATATCATTTGTCAAATAAAATCACATGTTCTACAGCAGAAAATGACACCTGTCTGCTGTAAAAACAGACAATTATTTATTAATTAGCTCAGCATTGAGTTGTGACGTCGGTGGATTTCATATTCAGGACTGTAACTGACAAACGGCTTTTCCAATTGATTTCATATTGCTGTAGGCCTGTGGCATATCGTAGTAGGATGGGTTGGGGAGGTCCTCTATCGAATTTCACTGCCATCTGATGTTCAATATGGCTGCCAGGCGGCCATGTCAGATTTCATATTCTAGACTGTAACTGCCAAAGGGCTTGTCCCAAAGGTTTCATATTTCTGGCATAGCCAATGAGGAACCTGCGGAACTAACGTCGCAACGTGGCATTGCGGTCGGTGTGCCTATAATGTCATTTTTCTAACATTATTTCCATTTATTTCTGGTGTGAAAACAACCCACTCGTTCTGGGTGCCTGACAGTAAAACTTACATCATCCCAACCTCGTCCCCAGGGGTATAGTTCGCTCAGACAACCTTAGACTGGTCCCCTGTCGTAGTTCTCGCTTCACTACTACGACAGGCATTTTGAACGCCAACTCGGCATGTGATTGGTCAGCCAAACGTCATCAACGGTCGCGCCATGAGTCATATCTATTTTTAGAGACTCCCCGCAACGTTGAAAGTCTTTATTGCTCATTTGCATACGTGTGTCAGAAAACAGGCAAACATGGCGGACGCGGCCTGTCGTAGTAGTGGAGGAACGGAGCGATACAACAGGGGACCAGTCTAAGACAACCTCGGACCACTCGCTCACTAACCCCTGGCATCAGCTTTCGTGCTGCCACCTATACTTAGACCAAGATCTTTGGTCTCTGTAGGTGGCAGCACGAGTCAAAATAATGAATCTGACATACATATCTGTGTTTTTTTAATTTTTTTTTTGCAAAAAATCTTCAAACCTTGATCTAGGTAACCTTTTGATTTGATCCAAAATATTTTGAAAATTTGTTTGGGTACATTCTTGGGTAGGCCTATATTTTGACGGTTTCCCATCAGCCAATCAAACGCGTTAAATCCAAAGCTGATTCCAGGGGTTAGTGAGCGAGTGGTCCGAGGTTGTCTGAGCGAACTATACCCCTGGAGACGAGGTTGTCATCATCCTGTGTCGGATGAAAATTTCTTTCATCTCCGTTTTCTTCTTTCAAAGGAATTGATAGGATAGCAATAAAGGCAAATTTTTTGTCTGATCAATTCCTGTAGCAAAATGTACAGGTCAAGTTTTCATGAGGCAACGTCAGCAGTTAATGGGTCGTATTTTGGACCGTTCCTTTACGTTAAGGTCGACCTTAAGTCTATTGTAAAACCATCGACAACAACAGATTTAATGTGGACCTTAATGTTAACGGGTCGATCGTTTGCAGCCCCACCGCGTAGCAAAGTTTGTCGCACGGGTATCTCATTGTAGGTACAATCCAATATTCAATATTCACGAGGCGGACATCCTTGATTTCATATTTCGGACTGGAGCTGACAAATGGCTTGCCCAATTGATTTCACATTTCCGTGGCATAGTCAGATGGGTTGGGGAGGTGCCCTATTGGTTTTGGTTGTGATCTGATATTCAAGACTACAGCCAAACAGCCACTTTGCCAAGTTGGAATAACATTTCTCACCATTCACCTTCCCTCTGAAATTCCTAGTGCAATCAAAGATTATCATGGAATGTCAATAGCCCCGTTTACACTGAGCAAAAATAACCGTGCTCCGACCGGTCTGAGCACGGATCGCCCAAAAAATAACAAGCGTAAACGGGACAAGCGTGCCAGGAATGGTTCCAAAGCGAACCGTGCCGAGACCACCAGTTGGAGGTATTCTCACACCGGTCCGAGCAGGGATCACTTCGATAACACTGCTGTGTAAACAGCAACCGATCACGGCACGGTTGCTAAATTGTGTTCTGCACATTCGCAAATTATGAATGACGTCATAAGCGGGAATTTCTGAGTGATTTTGCATGGAGGTATCCATTTTGTTGTTGTCGTCGTTTGAGTTTCATACCTCCGATCGACTGAACCGACTGGAGAACTCGTGGCACAGCGCCAGCACATGAGCTTGGCTCGGTTCCACTGTACCAGTGTAAACGGGGCAGATCGCCAGATGACAAACCGGGCCGGGACCAGTCCGAGCACGGATCGCTTTTTCGGTGACCAGTGTAAACGGTTCTTCTCATAAGCAGGTATTGTGGTATAATGTACAATGGTGCTTACCAGAAGCGCTTCACTCTGTGCATAGGAAACTGCATCCATAATCCCCAGGCAGCGAGGGTCTGAGTAAGGGCTCCAGATGCTGTTTATACCACATGTAAGCAGGCAAACGGGGTACCGATTCTGCTTTAGTCGAAGCCTGGGACAAAATGCGGAAGAAAATGTATAAGAGATCTGAGAAATTTCAACTGATAACATGTACGGCTCCAAAAGCAAAGCTGATCCTTCCACTAGAAGTTTATACAGCTAGCTGCTAAGCCACGAAAAACTTTCTGGCAAACCTCTTCTCGGATACATGCCAACTTAAAATACTTTCATTGCTTCATAATTGCATTTTTCCAGAGTTTCTGTTCCATGAGTTAAAACGAGCTAGAAATATCTGCAAATTCGCTGTTTCAACTCATTGAGTCCCAAGCATGCGAACAATCCCAGAGATACTGTACGGTCACCTTTTATTAGTGGTGCTCAGAATTTTACTGGGCCGCAGTACAGTGGAACCCCGGTCGACGACCACCCCTATAACGCGACCACCCCGGAAAGACGACCAGTTTTCAATTGTCCCGATTGTTTTTCTCTTTATTTCCCTTTGGAGAGTTTCACTAACGCGACCACCCCGCTATCCAGACCGCGACCACAGCTTTGGCTGTCCCAAGTGGCAATTAGCACCTCGGTAACACGACCAACCGCAACCTAATTAGTGGTCTGATTATCAAACAAAGGCGAGTCAGCAGTGTGTGTGTACCAAACAGGACCAATTAACACATGACATAAGCCATGTGCATGACGGGTTGGGGTCAGCGATCATAAAAGGCAGGCCTAAGCATGAGACGGGCGCAATATTTACACGGAATTCACCATTTCCAGACCTGCCAGTCGTCCATCCTAGTCGTCACAGTGTCAGTGGGCTATCTGCTTACTAGTATCAGGCCAGGCTGGAGATGGTCTAGTCTGGTTTATTAAACGAAACATGGATAAAAAAGAAAATATGACACTCAGTTTACTTCGGTCTGGATCGGCACTCATCGGGCCGATTTCGGTAAGGCGACCACCCCGCTAATGCGACCACTTTGGGTCTGTCCCATGGGTGGTCGTGTTACCGGGGTTCCACTGTATTGAAGGTATCTGAGGCCCAGAATGGGGGGTATTATACAATGGGGGGTATTGTACAATATCTTGAAATCAACACCTGTCATAGTCTTTTTGTGTGTGTGTACTTCCCTGATCAGACAATGTAATCAAACATAACTCCTAATACCCCCATTCTGGGCCTCAAATTCCTTCAATACCAGGGCCTAGGCCTAGTAAAATTCTGAGCACCACCAATGATACTTCTCTCAGATACTTCTTAAAGCTAAATTATTTGTGCCGATATTTTTAAAAAATATTCTGATACCGTTTTGGTGGAAGGCTTTTCAATTCACATTCACAGGAAATAACTGTGATCACTTATTTTTATGATGTTAATGTCAGCAATCTCCATGATGCACTGAAAATATCTAAGTAGCAACGCTGGTACTGGTGTAATGGAAAGAAGCATTATAGATGAAGTCCAACAGGATAAAGGTGAGAAACTATCTTTTTGACTGGAACAGAAAAGAGACATGTCTCTAATACTTTGCATCACCAGAAGGACCGCAGGACCAAACGCTGACAAAATGCTGAAGTACAAAATTTGAATGAATGCCCTGAAAAATCATACATTGTATTTGCAATAATAAGGCATTTTTTTCGTTTAAAACTTGTTTTGGACAAGACACGTTTCAATTTAGTTTAAGAGAGAGAACACCACTTTTCTGTCTTAAAGTTAAAGCAGTGAAAGCATACTTTATGTCAACAACATCGCCACTACACCATGATATACACCTATAATCCAACCGGTTCAATACTTCTGGGTCACCATATGCCGTGTTCATTGTAGGGTTTTATATTGAATCGAACTCGCAATAAAGGCATGTTCTACAACGCGTTACACTAAAATCGAAATAGATCACTTTTATACCGATTTAACGAAACTGGTATTTGTGTCGGTTTCGATGCACATTAGCCAAATCGAAATAGTTATCGCGAAACACATTATTGCAGCTTGAGTGTGACGCATTGTTTCGCATCGAAATCAGTTCGGTTTAGTTGTAGTGTCACCCAACCCGGCGTAATCAAATCGATTTCCGTATTTCGATTTACAGAAACCCATTTCAGTGCGCAATAGGTGTGAACGCAGCAACAGCATGCCGCTTTATCATAAAGTTTATGCAAGCCTGGTTCCTCTGGCCATCGATAAGGCGCTTACTGATATTCACAATGCCCCTCGGATTCATGCCAGCGAACCATCGTTGCCGTTAGGCTTGTTGAATATTGGATCGCAATCAAAATCAATAGGGCACCTCCCCTAACCCACGCAACTATGCCACGGAAATTTGAAGTCAATCCGGCAATCCATTCTTGACTGACGAGGTGGAATAGGGAGTGTGGCAGGAGACACAGAAGCCCTCCAAGAACCTAATGCCCCCATTATAACTTCGTGGGGGGCATGAATAGCTTAGCAGACCTCTTAGTCAACTAGGTAACATTCATGCCTATGGCAGAACCTGAAGCAGTTCATCTTTCAATACAACTGGAGCATGGGAGGGTAAACTCAAAACAAGCAATGAGATGACCACACTGCAATGGGAAGTAGCACAAATACTGGGTCCTCTTCCGATCACCGGTCACTGGTTGTTCGTATGCGTTAGTGCTTCAGGTGAGGTTCCGATTAGGATTGAGTGGAAATGGTGCCGAATCGGTAGATGTCGTCCTGGGTAACCCTAAAGTTTACGCAGGACCAACCTGGGTAACCCTAAAAGTTACCCAGGACGATCCTGGGTAAACTTTAGTGTACTAAAGTTTACCCAGTTTNAAGTCGGAAAAAAAATTTTTTTTCTGGTTTTCCCAAAAAGCACGTCGGAGAATCCGTAATCCAAAAGATATAATAAGGGAGGCCTTAGTCATACATCAGTGAACGAAATCCATCAAATCGGCAAAAATGGCAGCTGATAACGTCACTCGTGTAGCTGCGGAGGATTTGCAGATGTATTTGAATTCGATCGCATCTTATAGGGACGGTCAGTTCACATCTAAAGGTCGAGAAATCAAAAAGAAACTAGTTAAGTTTGTGGAAGGAAAATACGAACTGTTTGAAGGGGTAAACGTGACGTCAAACTGCAGTGGCTAGTTCGGGATGAACTAATATGCACTGACTTTAGTACACTAAAGTTTACCCAGGATCGTCCTGGGTAACTTTTAGGGTTACCCAGGTTGGTCCTGGGTAAACTTTAGGGTTACCCAGGACGACATCTACCGATTCGGCGGAAATGGTAGCAAGCGAAGCGTGTCTGATTGACATTTTGGCATGTTTTACGGTATACCGTTCATGCATAATAAACGAGGAGGTCAGTCTTGGTTTATGAATACCTCCCTTCAACCACAGTAAACCGCAGTGAATGAGGCATTAGAAAAGCACCCCAGCGGGCCCCAAAATGTATTGCTGTAGAAAATTGCCGATTGACCGATGATCGGAAGAAGACCCAGTATATCACAATATGATGAATTTTGTAGGCAAAATGGGAATTAGACAAAATGGTAATTAGGCAAAATGAGTTAGGCAATATATATATTTTTGGCGGAATGGGTGTAGGCGAAATTGGCCGTAACCCCTCTAGGTCACCCCCAGAAAGAAACTGAGAATTAGAAATGCCGCAAAAAAGTCAGTTATTAAGGCTAATGCATTGTAATGCATAAGCTCATGACGGGAGATCATAAGAGTTCAACGGCGATGAAGAAATTTTGCTTTTTTCAAAGTCAATTTAACCATGTTAACTGCTTGAATATTGGTCTAAATGACACAGGACACCTTTCCTTGCTGGAGACCTTTCTAAAACGTAGGGAAACTGAAAGTGTCAGTGATAGACAGGAAGACACATAGAAATCCTGCAAAAACAGTGCTGTATGTGGTCATGATACAAGTAACAATCTACAGGGTTGTCATTAGAAGGCAGCAAGCGGCCAAACTGGCCTCCTACTGGCATGTTTTTATCCACAAATTTTGACAAAAGAGAAAGTCGAAAGTAACCAGGAAATTTGTAAATGTTCTTGAAATTTGCCACATAATTGACTAAGCTGAGACTGCTACCCAAAATCTCACTGACATCACAGAGTCTGATAAAGTAATCTTGTCACAATAAATGGATTTCAATTATTCCATAAAAAAGGACATAATTCCGTACACACTATCATTTTCTCACCAAGTAATTTTCACATTTTGCAAGCTGAGCAGCGCGGTCTATTGTACCACACCGTGGATCAGACCGAAGAGAAAACTTTCCCTTCGTCAGGTATAGGACAGGGTATTTGTTCTGCTTTCTTCGTAACCTGAAAGATGTAAAAAAACGAATCAGGTATCCAAGAAAGTTGATTGTTGGAAACAATTGTTTATCATAACAAGAGGACCAACCCTTGTGCCTTGTGCTCAGCTGACTCACTGTACAGGTAAGTTTAAACTAGGTCATCCTTATGGAGACTTCTTGGGAACTCGCACATGCGCAGTAGCCATTTTGACCTGTCCAACAAGGAAGTCATTTTTTAATGGCTTTCAACGAAGGATTGCCGGTGGGTCCCACAATTTTGCTGTTTTTTGTGAAATTTCAAACTTTAACCTCAATGACCTTGAAAAGTAGGTCAAATCAAAAATCCATAATTTATGTCATATATCCTTATCAGATGCCCCTATGATAAAAATTTGGAGATGATCCGACCATTAGAGTTCAGGAGTTACTGCACTCCAAGTCCGACCGTACCTCGTACCGGAAGTACCGAAAATAATGTTACGTTTATTTTTAAGTTTATTTTGCTCTTAAATGACAGCCATCACCATTTTCCGGCAGTTTCCCATCAAAAACATTATGGTCAGTATTTTAGAATGTTCCTCAACGTAAAGGAGTTCGTTAAGGCTATTGTTCTCAACAGGAGAACAATAGCCTTGAGGAACTCCTTTACGTTGAGGAGCATTCTAAATTATGGGCATACATTGCTATCAAATTACCGGTATGTCAAAACATGAGCGATATAAGTTGATATTTGATGGAAATCGTGCGTTATTTCAGGTGAATGGAGGGGTTAGTATGATCGTGGATGGCATATGAAAGGACTGATCATGGTTTACAGTTTACAGGATTCATCAGCTAAACTTTCGCATTGTTTTACTGCTGTGTTGACATTGATGTCACGCCGCGGGTCAACTTCATAGCCAACCGGAATCCTAGTCATGATCGTCACTGAGTTACGATTTTGCTATCCATGAAATTTTGGGGAGGGAAGGCTTTTTGGCAACCTTAATCCATAAATAAAGCGCACTGTGACGACCGTCCTATAAGCCGCATCCGCGTTTTTGAAGGCTTTCTCGTTTCAAAAAGCCACACCTCGTACGCCAATAAATACGGTAAAGACAATCAGTGATATGGACATTATTCAACCAAGGCTAGGGACCAAAATTGTGTTCTTATACTCCGTCATCTGCTGGCACCACCTCACAGTATTCAATAAGCTTCACTGGCTAAAGCCCATCAAAGCAAATGAAATGGTCCATGGACCATGTGCTCACCGGGTTGGACATAACAGTCTAATGACAGAGGGATGAGCAATCGGGGTAAAGTCATTCCCGAGTAGGTGCACTTCGGGTCATGTCGTTCCTGAGTTACAGCACTTTGACGATTTTCGGTTTACGCCATATTGGATGTCCGATTAAGCCAGAACTTCACATGCACATGAAGGTCATCTGCAGAGGGCCACATAGCACATTGGAGCGCTTTGGGTCAAGTCGTCTCTGAGTTACAGCACTTTGATGATTTTCGGGTTATGCCACCTGGCGGCCATATTGGATGTCCGATCAGGCCGAAACTTCACATGCACATAAAGGTCATCTGCAGGGGGCCACATAGCAAATTGGAGCACTTTGGGTTAAGTCGTTCCTGAGTTACAGCACTTTGATGATTTTTGGGTTACGCCATCTTGGAAGTTAAATCAGTCCGAAATTCGACATGCATGTAAAGGTCATCTAGAGGGACGTAAATATCAAATTTGAGCACTCCACGTCAAGTCGTTCCTGAGTAATAGCAGTTACTTGATTTTCAGGTTACGCCACCTGGTGGCCAAATTGGATGTCCAATCGGGCCGAAACTTGGTATTTTAAAAGGTACCCCTCCAATGCATGTTTATGCAAGATATGAAGTCGCTTGGTGAAAAAATGACAAACAGTCAACTGTGGCAGGTTCGTCACTTTTGTGATGGCCGATCTATTAGTTTTGTCGAACTTTGACCTCTGTGACCTTGAAAGCTTCTTCTTAATTGTCCAGCGGCCACCCGTGGGGCTTGGTCGCTATTCTTTCCTTAATTGCTTGTTTGTCCTGTCTACACAGATTTATGTAGTTCTACATTCGGGTTTCAGCTCAGCCTTTTCTAGAGTTTCAGATTGTAAAGTTCCACTTGAAAAAGACCCCGGTTGGGGTCGAAAATTCGTGAATTCTGGAGATTGACTTCTTGTTTATTATCACTTTGTGTGTCAATTTTGTGCCTTTTGTACCTTGTGTGACCTTGAAAAGTAGGTCAAATCAAAAACCTGTTATATATGTTATGTATCCTTATTAGATACACCTATGATAAAAATTTGGAGAAGATCTAGTCATTAGTTCAGGAGTTATTGCACTTTTTGTGTTTTCGGTTTCTGCCACCTGGTGGCCAAGCTAAGAGTCAAATCGGACCAAAACTTGGTGTCATGGGTCATCTGACCTAGGGGTATATACAGTAGTTCCCCGTATACCCCGCCGTGACCCAAAAGCCGATCAGAAAATTTTCTAAGTCCAACGACGATGTCAATTCATACCCAATAATAGGGATAAGAGGCATGGCGTTAACCTTCACTGATCAGCGGTCGAAAACGCGTTTTGAGGTTTCCCGCAAGCTCGATTATGCATTCTCTTTTCAGACGACCACGTCTGAAGACGTAGGCCTAACCTTACTATTTTTGCCGACTCCTCGTAATGATGAATAGATGTAACAATCTGCTTTTTGTGTACCAGCTAGGCCTATAAACCCTATACAAAACTGTAGTTACCGATGATTTACATGATGACGTTTTATGAGGGTTGGGATGTTTGGTTTGGGGATACGCTTTCTTTAAGGCCTGTCTACACGATCATACATTTGTTCAAAACATCATCGTACATTTGTATGATGATGTCCAAGCTTGTTTGTCGATTTCTGTCTTGTGACAATGCAGCTAAAATTTTGAACATCATCATACATTGTTCAAAACAGCATCATAGACTTGTACATGTATGATGATGTTCAAGTTTGTTGGGGATTTCGATCTACAGTCCAACATTCATGGACATTGTATGATGAAGTATGATGGAGAAAGGATAATGTTGGATGCTGTTCAAGTTTGTTGGGAAAACCGTCCACACGATCATACATTTGTCCCTGAACATCATCACACATTTTTTTGGG